>SJYX01017979.1:183160-196596 GCA_006410675.1 Oreotragus oreotragus | reverse complement strand
GCCAGGCTCCTCTGTCTATGGAAATTTCCAGGCAAGAACACTGGATTGGTTACCACTTTCTTTTCCAGGGGTCTTCCTGACCCAGGGATCCAAGTCACATCTCCTTACACTGGCAGGTGAATTCTTCATCACTGAGCCACCTGGGAAGCCCAGAGAGTAAGGTGTCTCTAGTTATATTTGGCTTAGCCCAAGACAGAGAGATGTATTATGGAATATGAAGTATTAGCTGGATTCTTTTAAAATAATTAACACTAATGTTCACTTTGTATTCTACTAGAAGTTTCTCTGAAAATAGGTGACTTGTTTCTCGGGAGCAAGGATTTATCAAGTAACAGATATGATTTTTTTTTTCCTTTAAAAATTTGTTATTTAATAAATACATATGGAGAATCTGTTGTAAGATACCAAAGATAGAATAACTTTTAAAATAAGTTATGATACTATTTCTAAGGCATTTCTAACCTACAAAAGCAATGCATACATGTGCTTTTCATCAGAAAATAAATAACTGAAAAGGAAAGAATACATATACCTGGAGTCTCTCAGCTAAACAGGAAACATGTTGCCTAACATTCTTTTCCCTGTCTTATTCTGGGTGAGGGCTGAACACAAGCAAATACCTGTGAGCTTGGGACAAAGGAAGTGAAGCAGCAATTCTGAAGGTGAGTGTAGGGCTGGTGCCACCTCTGTCTCTTATACACATCTAGATGTGTATAAGAGACAGCTCGTGGGTTACAGTTCATGGGGTCGCAAAGAATCGGACATGACTGAAGAACTTCCCTTCACTATATCTGCCTGTCTATAGAAAAGAATGAAATTTCCGTCTTTGCAGTGTCTAAGCAGACTGCCTATGATGTGCATCAAATTCTATGTTTAATGCTTATTCAAAAATAGAAGCGTTTTCCTTCTCTACCACTTTTGTGTAGAGGTTTATTTGATAGGGATGTTTAACTTTTGATTCTATTTCTATAACAGGGAGATTTCATTTTCTATAACAAGAAAAGTCTTTCATCTTTGTCTTGGTTCCCGCTAATTTCTCCATTTAGATGATACTGTGTTCTCCCATCTGACATTGAAGCATGTCGCACTCCAGGCTGGCCATCTGCTGGGATATATCCTGTCTTTGGTGGGATTGATTCAGCAGTCTTTGTTGTTCTTTCCTGAGAGCTCTGTCTGTCCCACCACCGTCCATATGAGCTCAAGGAGCCACAGACCTTGGGATGTCTCCCACCACACTCTGGGAAACTTATAGGCACTTTCCAACCTCCTCATACCTAGAAACACCCCATTGATATTTATTTTCTCTATTTCACCCTGACAACTGAGAGAACTCTTCTGCAAGGCTCACTTTTTCCTAAACCTTATCTGCCTCAAAGATCTCTAAATTCTCACATGACTGACTGTCTAGGTCTGACTCAGGCTGGAATGAGGAGGCTGGCACAGAGTTTCCATATCATCTAAAACTTTAAAAATTCTTTTCTCCTCCCCAGCGCTAGGGAATTTTTCTCTTTTGTGGAGGAAGGGATAGCTAAAAGACTGTTCTGCCTAATCGTACCTTCCTTGAAATATTTTTCTAACTTATACTACAATTGTGCTTTTTAAACCTTAAAGAACTTTGACATATGTGTTCTCTATTTCCTCAGCATATATTTTTACTGTCATTAAAGTAGTTATAAATGAAGCATGTAGATGGGATTAAATATAACAAGGTATCATCTACTATTTACATGATTGAGGCAACATAAATCTATAAAATTCTCTTAAATGGGAGACTTCCCTGGCAGTCCAGTGGCTAAGACTCTGCATTCCCAATACAGGAGGCCTGACTTTAAATCTTGGTCTGGGAACTAGATCCCACATGCCAACACTGAAAGATCCCATCTGCTGCAACTAAGACTCAGCACAGCCAAATAAATAATAAACACTAAAAAAAGTTTAAAAATACATATATATAATAAATATTAGGTTGTATGTGTAAACAATCTGAGTTTCTTTCTTTCTTCATATAGCACTTGCACAGTGAATATTTATGGTTATAGTTGTAGATATCTTCTTTTTACTTTCTACAAAGAAAGAAAACAAACTGGGTGGGTTTCACATGGTTGGAGTTTTTAAAAATATCAAGGCATGGCTTAGTAGATGCAAGGATACTACCATTCGAGGACCTAAATACATCAACTGAAGACAGATTGTGACGTGTAAAGAATCAAAATCAATAAGATAAAGAGATCTCCTGGCCTGTGGACTAAATAATATGATGAAAAAACTGCAAGCTAATGAAAATCAATACATGTTCATCTCTGTGTAGAAAAATCCAATATATGCAGAGTTCTTTTAACTTACCAGCTAAGAAAATGTATTGCAATACATACAGTAACAGAGGTAAGATGTGCTAAGGAACATGACTGTAAGGAACTCAGGAAGTTCCCAAATGCTTAATCACAGAACTTGACTTCAGCAAAGTGACCTCACTGTTTGAGTGGAGGCATGTACCAAGTCATATTATCCACCTCCTAAACTTATACCTGCCTTTGATTTGTTTGTAATAGCCTTCCCAGACTCTGGGTATTCATTAAAATCATTTAAAAAACTAAACAGAAAGATACTGCTTATGAAAACTAAGAAAAAGAAATCAGACAATTTGATATCATGGGGCACAGCCACATGAGAATTTTGCGAAGATGAATCAGATAGAGGAAAGTTAGAGAACAAAGTGCGAGAGTGCTCAGTCATGTCTGACTCTGTGACTCTACTGTATGTAGCCTGCCAGGCTCCTCTGTCTATGGAAATTTCCAGGCAAGAACACTGGATTGGTTACCACTTTCTTTTCCAGGGGTCTTCCTGACCCAGGGATCCAAGTCACATCTCCTTACACTGGCAGGTGAATTCTTCACCACTGAGCCACCTGGGAAGCCCAGAGAGTAAGGTGTCTCTAGTTATATTTGGCTTAGCCCAAGACAGAGAGATGTATTATGGAATATGAAGTATTAGCTGAATTCTTTTAAAATAATTAACACTAATGTTCACTTTGTATTCTACTAGAAGTTTCTCTGAAAATAGGTGACTTGTTTCTCGGGAGCAAGGATTTATCAAGTAACAGATATGATTTTTTTTTTCCTTTAAAAATTTGTTATTTAATAAATACATATGGAGAATCTGTTGTAAGATACCAAAGATAGAATAACTTTTAAAATAAGTTATGATACTATTTCTAAGGCATTTCTAACCTACAAAAGCAATGCATACATGTGCTTTTCATCAGAAAATAAATAACTGAAAAGGAAAGAATACATATACCTGGAGTCTCTCAGCTAAACAGGAAACATGTTGCCTAACATTCTTTTCCCTGTCTTATTCTGGGTGAGGGCTGAACACAAGCAAATACCTGTGAGCTTGGGACAAAGGAAGTGAAGCAGCAATTCTGAAGGTGAGTGTAGGGCTGGTGCCACCTCTCACATCCACACCAGGGACTAGTTTCACCTTCTTAGGGCAGGCTGGCTCCTTATGCCTCAGCTTCTCACTAGACCTCCTCTTCCCAGTGCCCCAAGTCCTGGGCAAGGTGAGTGAACTGCTCCACAGTGAAGGGTGCCAGCTCCTTCAATAGGTCAACCACAACTCCAAGTGAAAGACTGATGGGGATTCTTATTTGATTTTTGTGGATTCCAGTTTGTTCTTGTTTGAACACCCTCCCCCCGACCAACTGGCATTTGGGAAATAAGGGGGGCAATGCAAAAGTGGACCGTGGAAATTGGCAGGTTATCACTAAAATGCATTGATACCCTAAAGAAAGATAATTAAAACTGAAAACTGAAATCATGAAGGCTAGAGGGCCTATTGTGTAGCTTATAAGGAATCTCTCACCTTTTTTTTTGGATTTCCTTCCCATTTAGGTCACCACAGGGCACTGATTAGAGCTCCCTGAACTACGGTATAGCTGACTCACTTTCCTATAGAAACAAACACAACATTGTAAAGCAACTATATTCCAATAAAACTTAAAACAAAAAAAGGCCCCCATCCCCTACCGTGGAAGAGCACAGAAAGCTAAAGACAAAATGAGGATTTAGTATTCAGAATAACAGACTCTTAAAACAGAATCCTAAACTGAGGCAGGTTTGCTGTCCGAGGCCTGGTCTGAGAAATTTGGGATCTTGGTACATGGGTTGGGTACACATCTTGATACACATCTGGGTAGCTGCCTCTGAGTATTTTGACTCCTCCAGTTCCTCAGGGCTTCCAAGGTGGCGCTAATGGTAAAGAACCTGCCTGCCAATTCAGCAGACATGAGACTGAGTTCAGAAGAATCCCTGAAGGAGGGAATGGATAATCCCATGGACAGGAGAGCCTGGCTGGCTACAGTTCATAGGGTTGCAGAGTGGGACATACCTGAAGTAACTTAAACGCATGCATGTGCCAGCCCCTTTAAACCTTCAGATTCTGCAGAAGTTGCCTATGCTTTCTATATAAAGAGTTTTAATTACATTTTAGACAATATTTACTGATGAAATCAGATCTTTTAAGTTTTACAAAAATGAAGAAGGTAAAATTATATATTATTGTAATGTTAATTTGCCTTCACCTTTACCATATTAGCATTGAATTGCATCTTCATATCATTTATCTATATTCTATTTGGTTGCTTTTCATATTGAAATATGGGGGTTTTAGTGCTCTGGGTACTAATTATTTGTAGGTTAAACCTTGCAAATATCTTCTTTTAGAGTGTGGCTAGTTTCTTCACTTTTTAGTGGTCTCAGTTGAGGAAAAGAAATTTTAACTGTAATTGAATTTATTAATGTTACTGTTTTTGATTTGTTGGTTTTGAGTGATTTTGGAAATCTCTGCCAAATTCAAGACTGTAAAGACTAGCTCTTATACTTTCTTCCAAGGGTTTTACATTTTGCTTTTTCTACTTATGTCTTTAATCTACTTAAAATTTATCTGTGTGGTGTGAAGTAGGGGACTTTGTTTTTCTCATGTAGATAACTGACTGTCTCCATATAATTTGTTAGGTAGTTTATTCCTCCCTCTGACCTAAAATTCAACCTCTTTTATGTATATAATTTTTATATATGTCTGGATCTCTTTCAGTGATGTCTATTTGGAACCATTAATCATTTTCCAGTTGAGACTCTGAGACACTCCAGTATCTTGCTGCTGCTGCTAAGTCACTTCAGTCGTGTCCGACTCTGTGTGACCCCATAGACGGCAGCCCACCAGGCTCCCCCGTCCCTGGGATTCTCCAGGCAAGAACACTGGAGTGGGTTGCCATTTCCTTCTCCAAAGCATGAAAGAGAAAAGTGAAAGTGAAGTTGCTCAGTCTATCCGACTGTTAGTGACCCCATGGACTGCAGCCCACCAGGCTACTCCGTCCATTGGATTTTCCAGGCAAGAGTACTGGGGTGGGGTGCCATTGCCTTCCCCCCTCCAGTATCTTAATTACTACAAATTTGGTACCTGATGAGTCAAGTCCTCTTACTCCTTTTCAAAATCGTCTTGACTATTCTCAGTTTTTCATCCTTTCACAGAAATTTTAGAATCAACTCAGCATTGACTTCCTTTAAAAACTCTGATTTTTTTTTTCTTCTTTTCTCACATTCTCTTATTTGATTAGCTTTCCAACAGTACAAGCAATATCAGATTTTCCACTTTGTACTCCCCCCTCCAATTCCTGAGTCTCCCTTAAGTTGGTTGTAAGTCTTTTTTTTTTTTTTTTCTTTTTTCTCTTTTCCACTCTATAGATCAAGCAGAAGTGACAAGAAGAAAGGCTAAAGTTATCTAGTGAATTAGCAGCAAGTAGTTTATCAAAACAAGATCCACAAACTGAAGATATCAGAAGAGCTTTTGGCTTTCAGAACCACTTTGGGCATAAGATAGCGGCAATTCACTGCCACAGAGTTAGAGTAACTGATAACATTGTGCAGCTTCCCAAAGGACCCATGGGTGGCCAGCTGGTTTCTCTAAGATGGGAACCCAATGCTCTCTGCATCTGGGACACTTTTATCCACCTGGGAAATCATTTGTTTTACCTCATATTCTGCCAGAGGAGAAAGCTTTCCCCAAAGCTTCTGATCTTAAGACCCAGACTTTCCCCATACCCACAAACAGAATGAGCCAGAGAGAATAAAGTTATTCTTATGTTCTCTCTCTTTGAGAGCTCACAGGTGTCCACCTGCAAAAATTCCAAACCTAGAGTTGATTATAAATGTTGTGGCATATCAGCAAAGAGTTAAACATAAGTCAATAATCTTGCCAATCCTTCACTTTTCACGTATTTTCCAGCTCTAGCATCATGAGGATTTTCCATAAGTTCTGGTACAGTTTCTATCTAGGTATTTATGAAGTTGGTGAAAAAGTTTGTTATGGGGAGTTTAAGATATTAAGCAAATGAACAAACATACTGGCCAAACCAATATTTCATTGATCTGATGTTAACTTTATTTTTTAACATGAAAAAAAGTCTATACAGGACATATGTGTAAGAGTAGCACAGTGTATACTCATATACCCTTTGTTTTTTTTAACCATTAATATTGATCATGTTTATATTTCATAGATATATGTGAAAAGAGAAATGAACAGACAGATACATACTTTTGTTGATGCTACTGAACTTTCTGAAAGTAAGGTTTAGCCATAATGATATTTCATTCCTTAAAACTTGAATGTGTAGCTCCTAGTATTGGGGCATCCTCCTAAATAACTACAATATCAATCTAGAAAATACATTTTATATAAGACACTATCTTATAGCTGTTGTTTGAATTTGCCAATTATGCCATACAGGCTATTACAACTATTTTAACTTTGATTCAGGATCCAGTTTTGATAGCTTTGGAGAAGGCAATGGCAATCCACTCCAGTATTCTTGCCTGGAGAATCCCATGGACAGAGAAGCCTAGTAGGTTACAGTCCACGGGGTCGCAAAGAGTCGGACACGGCTGAGCGACTTCACCTTCACCTTTGATAGCTTAGATACATATTCAAATTTATTCACTTTCCCCTCTCTTGTATTTGGCTCTGGCCACATGATTCTCTACAACCAGTGAACTGTTAGAAGACCTGAAGTAATGAGAGCCTTGACAAGCGCTGGTCTTGTCAGCATGTGTATGCTTATACGGCCTTTTATGCTTCTATCATTGTCATGAAAAGAGCTACTCTGGCAAGGAACTAGCTTCCCTGGTGGCTCAGACAGTAAAGAATTTGCCTGCAATGCAAGAGACCCAGGTTCGATCCCTGGGTCAAGAAGATACCCCTGGAGGAAGAAATGGAAACCCACTCAAGCGTTCTTGCCTTGAGAATCCCGTGGACAGAGGAGCCTGGTGTACTATAGTCCATTGGGTTGCAAAGAGTCAGTATCTTCAATTAGCATCTGAAATAAGCACAAATGGAGCAGAGCTATCCAGTTAGCTGAGCTGGAAATGCATGAATGAAAAATATCCAGAAACCCATGAGAAAAATCCATGTGCTTCATTGGATGTCACTGAGATTTTATACTTGGCTGCTGTTGTTCATTTGCTCAGTCCTGTCCAACCCTTTGCAATCCCATGGACTGCAGCATGCCAGGCTTCCCTTGCCTTCACTATCTCTCAGAGTTTGCTCAAACTCATGTCCATTGAGTCCAGGTGATGTCATCCAGCCATATTGTTCTCTGTCATCCTTGTCTCCTCCTGCTTTCAATCTTTTCCGGCATCAGGGTCTTTTCCAAGGAGTTGGATCTTCACACAGGTAGCCAAAGTTTTTGAGTTTCAGCTTCAGCATCAGTCCTTCCAATGAATATTCAAGGTTGATTCCCTTTAGGATTGACTGGTCTGATCTCCTTGCAGTCCAAGGGACTCTCAAGAGTCTTCTCCAACAACACAGTTCAAAGCATCAAATCTTAGGTGCTCAGTTTTCTTTACAGTCCAGCTCTCATATCCATTCATGACTACTGGAAGAATCATAGCTCTGACTAGACGGACCTTTGTCAGCAAAGTAATGCCTTTGCTTTTTAATATGCTATGTAGGTTTGACATAGCTTTTCTTCCAAGGGGCAATCATCTTTTAATTTCATGGCTGCAGTGATTTTGGAGCCCAAGAAAATAGTCTCTCACAGGTTGTTAAGCCAGAAAAGGGATACATCAATAAAAGATCCATATGCACGTGTGTGTGCTTATGTACCATGTCTTTTTGGTGTCCTTTAATCTGGAATAGTTCTCCTTGTCCCCCTACCTCCACACACACACTCCCCCCCCCACCAATTTCATAAAATTATAGTCACTGGATTTTTTTTTTTTTTTAGAGTTATTGTGTAGAATAGTCCACAATTTGGAAATGTGTGATAGTTTCTACATAAGTAGAATCTACACAAGTAGATTCAAGTTCAGTGTTTGGGCAAGAATACTGTATTAGTGAGGGCTTCCCAGGTGGCTTAGTGGTAAAAATTCCACCTGCCAAGTAGGAGACATAGGTCTAATTCCTGGGTTGGGAAGATCCCCTCAAGAAGGAAATGGCAACCCACTGCAGTATTCTTGCCTGGGAAATCCCACGGACACAGGAACATGGTGGGCTATAGTCCATGGGGTAGTNATTTTTTTTTTTTTTGAGAGTTATTGTGTAGAATAGTCCACAATTTGGAAATGTGTGATAGTTTCTACATAAGTAGAATCTACACAAGTAGATTCAAGTTCAGTGTTTGGGCAAGAATACTGTATTAGTGAGGGCTTCCCAGGTGGCTTAGTGGTAAAAATTCCACCTGCCAAGTAGGAGACATAGGTCTAATTCCTGGGTTGGGAAGATCCCCTCAAGAAGGAAATGGCAACCCACTGCAGTATTCTTGCCTGGGAAATCCCACGGACACAGGAACATGGTGGGCTATAGTCCATGGGGTAGTAAAACAGTCAGACATGACTTAATGACTACACAACAACTGCATTAGTGAGGTGAATTTCCATGGCACTGTTACTACATAGTAAGCCATATAATATCAGTTTGTTCAACTTGTAGTAATGCTGGGTTTTGTCACTTGGGTTAGGAAATGTCTACAGTTTTTCCATGTGAGGGGCATTTCTTTCCTTTTGTATTTAATACATAATCTGTGGGGTGATACTTTGAAACAAAGTGGTTATATTTTTCCCAAGGACTTTTTACACAATGCCTTTAACAGTTATTAATGGGCCTTACCTAAACAGATGTTTGCATTTATTGGTTATTTTTAAATGGTGATTTTTTAAATCTATAATTATTTCTATAATTCTTAACTGAAATTCTTCTGTAAAGAACGCTCCCATCATTCACATTCTATTATTTTAAAAATGGACTCATGGATTAATCTATGTCAATTGGCTAGTGTCCATTTATACCTTTATTTGGGGGAGGAGCTGCTCATAATGTTCCAAATTTGACCTGCTGAAATTCAGTATCTACTTACTAATTTTCTATAGGTGAACATGGACAATGTGTCTAAATTCACCTATTAAAAACAACACTGCAAAAGCTTCAAGTATAGCACACTGATAGAATCAGTGTTGCTTCTGTGATAAATAAATAATGATAAATAAAAATGTAGTTTTGCTAGATATTTCTCAATTGTCCTCATTAGGGGTTGAGTCAATCAAAGTTAAATGAGGATACAGAAACTCCACAGTAATTTAAACATAGAAAGTTTAATATATAGAATTATTAACTAATGATAGATGACTGGCTACTAAGGCGTAAAGAAGCTCTAAAGAACGTAGACATGTAAGATACAGGGATAATTACTATCCTGAAGCTGAAGAAAAATACCAAAAGAAGAAAAATTTTGAGATAAATTCCACCTCCGTGAAAAAGCTAAGATTTAGATCTCACTGGAGCAGAAAAGATTACCTCCCTGAATAGCAAAGAAATTTGCTGAGGGATTTCCTGCCAAAGTTGGCAAACAGGAAACCACCCACTGGGGTGCAGATGAAACTTGATTGGAAGCTGCCTGTGGAGATGGGTGAGGGGCAGGCACTAGCTAGGGGGCTGAAAGGGATATCTGCTAGGAGGAGAATAGGAATTATCTCACTGGAGAGATGTTAAAGTTTCTGGGAAACCAGCTAGGTTACCTGTGGAACTCACCTGAAACCTGCCTGTGGGCATGCAACTGAATCTTACAACTCAGGGGAGGTGGGCTCTCTACTGAGTATCCCACATTCCAGCCAAGCAGAAGCAAGAAGAAAGGAAAGCATAATGGAAACACACAGAGAGCCTCTTCCTCCGGCAGTGTCCTTCCAGTGCCCTTTGCTTGCCAAGCTTAATATGATGCCAGTGAGCAAAGGAGAAATGTTTTCCATCTCCAGTATCAGAAGTAGGGAAATGAAGAGAGATTTGGAGATGGGAGGAAAATATTGCTAACTGGCAAAGGGGTTGAAACATTACACTCCACCAGCCTCTTGCATAATGCATAAAAATGCCCTTTTCCTCAAAGTTCTACAAAACAGAGACAAAGCTTTTGGATTTTTGTGAATATTATTGGTGAGAAATGCTACTATAATATATTCTTCAATTGTCATATACCTTATGAGTAAATTTGAGCATCGTTTATGTATTTAAGAACCATTTTATATCTTTTTCTATGAAATGTCTGTTCAGATCTTTTGTCTACTTTTCCATCAAGCTTTCATTTGTGTTTTCTCTTTTTTACAATGATTTTAAAAGCCCTGTTTATAATTAGAGAGATTGCCCTCAATGTGTGATGTTATATTTTCTCCAAGTCTGTCATTTGTATTTTTATATTATTTGTCATGTTCATTTATGTTTTTTTGGTGTCATTTATTCAACTTATTAATCTTTTCTTTACTTGAATCTTGATTTTGAGTCATTGATAAGAAAGCTTTCCTTATACCTAGAAATTAATCCATGCTTTTATCTAGTACTTGGGCAGTTTCATTTTTTAATTTTTTTTCTTTAGCCATGCCATGTGGCATGTGGGATCTTAGCTCCTTGACCAGGGATAGAACCTGTGCTTCTGCAGTGAAGTAGGGCATTCTTAACCACTGGACCACCAGGGAAATCTCTCATTTTTAAAAACATATTAGATTAGTTTCAGATTATACTAAAATGATTTTATATTTATTTTTATTGCAAAACAGTAAGTCTAGTTAACATCCATTACCACACCTTAGAATTTGTGTCTCTTCTACCACATTATATCAGTAACCAGTAAGTCAGAGGTCCAACACAGATTCAGAAAGTGTATGAACACCTGGAGGTATGGCTCATTGGGTCAGGAGTCTATCTTTGGAAATTAGCCACTAAAAATGAAAAACAAAAAGTAATAAAAAAACTATATTGAGGAAGAAAGGTATGAAAATGCCTATATTGTTAATGGGCAAGGTGAGAATGCCATGTGGAAGGGTAACAAGCCTATTTAGCAAAAAAAAAAAAAAAAAAAAAAACGTAGAAGACAGTCATAAGAAAGTAAAATAGTTTAGGCAATAGAAGGAGTAGAGTCAAGAAAGATGGTTCACATTGTCACAGGCTGAAGAGGAAGGATGAAGGACGGACACTTTGAGGAGATAATTGGGTTTGTTAATGAAGAAGTCATTGGTAAATTTTAAGAGACATTTTTGTGTAAAGTGAGGATTAATAATTCTGAACCTAGATAAAAATTTGTGAGTAGGTGATGAAAAAGTGTATCCTCTCTTTATTATAATGAACAGATAAATCAAAATTTAAAGCTCTGAATAATTTTTAGGTAATCACTCAGTATATCCCTATCATTGATTCTATCAAAACAACTAAAAAAAAAAAAAAGATTGTTACTGAAGACGTTTATGATAAATTTTAGAAAAGAATATGGTGTACAAAATGGAAAACTCAGTAGGTATTTCAGGCCTCCAGTAACCAGTCTCTATTTAATTATCTCCTAATGCAAAATGATAAACAGCTATCAAATGGAAAATCAATGAACATGGAAACAGTGGGCATTTACTGAAAACCTATTATATATGAGATGTAAAAAGGAATTATTTTTCTACATGAATTACAAGGATCAAATGATATATTTAGTATTTTATATTTATATTTAGTATCTCTTAATACAGAGGCACTGGAACTTCCTGTGGCATAAAAAGATTATCTGTCTCCTCTAGATCAGTTCTGAAATGACTTTGAGAGGCTATTCTACTGCTATTCTATTCTTCATGCCACTAGTCAGTGGTGTACTGTGGAAGAACTTAGCACAGAGACAATACAAAATAGAAGAGTCACATGGAGATTTTTTAGAGCTCATAAAGTAAAAATCATAGTTAAAAAACACTTATCTGGATTTAAGCAAGTCAAGGAAAACTTAATAATAACCACATTTTATGTAGACAGTCTTCTATTTTAGTATTTATTTTATAATAAAAATAAAATCTTGAGTAAAACTGTAAAATTGTAGAATTTTTTTGTCTAAATAGAGTAATTTAAGTATTAAAACATTTTCTTAAAAAAAAAAATCCAAATTTCTGTATCATTTTCCCAAATTGTCCCAGCTAGTTTAAAAGAGAAAAATTCAAGCCAGTTATCTGTCTAAACCAGAAGTAGATGGTAAGCTCCTTGACTCCCTGCACACAACTATTTGCTCTGTTAGAGAAGGAATATTATATAAAGTTTTAATGTCATTTTCTCTCTTGACTTTTTTATATGATTGGAGATATCCATTTGCTTGAGGGAAGACTGCATCTTATCATGGAAGAAATACAAAGTGAAGGAATATTATATTCTATTTGGTATATAAAATTACTGTTACAGAAAGAATATTCTAAATTTCTTTATCCTTTCAACAAGCATCTAAATTCATTATAACAGCAAGTAGGCATGAATGATTCAGATCGTAAAGTGCTCTTATAACATAGAGAATATTCCTCTTCTAGTGATCCATATTTAGAGAGGAATATTATGTGGAGTAAGGGGGGTGGGTAGTTCAGTTCAGTTCAGTCACTCAGTCATGTCTGACTCTTTGCGACCCCATAAATCGCAGCACTCCAGGCCTCCCTGCCCATCACCAACTCCTAGAGTTCACTCAGACTCACGTCCATTGAGTAAGTGATGCCATCCAGCTATCTCATCCTCAGTCGTCCCCTTCTCCTCCCGCCCCCAATCCCTCCCAGCATCAAAGTCTTTTCCAATGAGTCAACTCTTCTCATGAGGTGGCCAAAGTACTGGAGTTTCAGCTTTAGCATCATTCCTTCCAAAGAAATCCCAGGGCTGATCTCCTTCAGAATGGACTGGTTGGATCTCTGTGCAGTCCAAGGGACTCTCAAGGGTCTTCTCCAACACCACAGTTCAAAAGCATCAATTTTCCGGTGCTCTGCCTTCTTCACAGTCCAACTCTCACATCCATACATAACCACAGGATAGACATAGCCTTGACTAGACGGACCTTAGTTGGCAAAGTAATGTCTCTGCTTTTGAATATACTATCTAGGTTGGTCATAACTTTTCTTCCA
>SJYX01017979.1:168393-181620 GCA_006410675.1 Oreotragus oreotragus | reverse complement strand
AAATCGCAGCACTCCAGGCCTCCCTGCCCATCACCAACTCCTAGAGTTCACTCAGACTCACGTCCATTGAGTAAGTGATGCCATCCAGCTATCTCATCCTCAGTCGTCCCCTTCTCCTCCCGCCCCCAATCCCTCCCAGCATCAAAGTCTTTTCCAATGAGTCAACTCTTCTCATGAGGTGGCCAAAGTACTGGAGTTTCAGCTTTAGCATCATTCCTTCCAAAGAAATCCCAGGGCTGATCTCCTTCAGAATGGACTGGTTGGATCTCTGTGCAGTCCAAGGGACTCTCAAGGGTCTTCTCCAACACCACAGTTCAAAAGCATCAATTTTCCGGTGCTCTGCCTTCTTCACAGTCCAACTCTCACATCCATACATAACCACAGGATAGACATAGCCTTGACTAGACGGACCTTAGTTGGCAAAGTAATGTCTCTGCTTTTGAATATACTATCTAGGTTGGTCATAACTTTTCTTCCAGGGAGTAAGTGTCTTAATTTCATGGCTGCAGTCACCATCTGCAGTGATTTTGGAGCCCCCCCAAAATAAAGTCTGACACTGTTTCCACTGTTTCCCCATCTATTTCCCATGAAGTCATGGGACCGGATGCCATGATCTTCGTTTTCTGAATGTTGAGCTTTAGGCCAATTTTTTCACTCTCCTCTTTCACTTTCATCAAGAGGCTTTTTAGTTCCTCTAAACTTTCTGCCATAAGGGTGGTGTCATCTGCATATCGAGGATATTGATATTTCTCCCGACAATACCACTGAATTTCTAGTACAGAAAAGACCAAAGGAAGAGGAGACAGAGGGAGAAAGCAAGCAATTAGTTCTCCTATTTCCCCTCTTGGAACTGCCACCTAGAGAAAGAGGAGGTATGGGAAATACATCAGAGAGAGGCAGAAGCAGATGGTTCTGTTTGTGAGTAAAGGAGGAAGCTGGTTTGCTGGCTCCCCTATACATGTTTGGGCTACTGCCACCTCAAGGTAACCTTAAGTCAGCCCTGGATCAGTGGTGGTACCTCAGCAGGATAGACAGCCCCAGAAGGAATATTGAGACTGACTGAGGAGTTTCCACAAAGATGCCTCGCTAGGGAAGGAAGCTCAGCCAATCATCTGGAATTCAAGTCATACTGGAATTTTTGCAGGGCCTATAGTGCTCTGGGGAATACAAAGAGGCCAGATGATCCAGGGGATACTACCAGGTCATGGCAAGTGGGCAGAATCCAGATCACTGAAACTGGTGAAGCAAGAGGGTAAAGTCACCACATGGACAGAAGAAACTGCCTTTGAGATCAGAGAGGTCAGTAAAACAAATAGGTCTTAAATCTCCTTTTTATCTCAGCTTGCATAAAGTCACTTTCCTGGTGACTCAGATGGTAAAGAATCTGCCTAAAATGCAGGAGGCACAGATTAGATCCCTATTGTTGCAAAAATCCCCTGGAGAAGGGAATGGCTATATACCCTGGTATTCTTGCCTGGAGAATCCCATGGACAGAGGTGCCTGGCAAGCTACAGACCATGGGGTCACAAAGAGTCAGACACAACTGAGCGACTAACACACGCAGTTGCATAAATCCTTATTAATACCCATATCCCCTCCCAAATGCACACATCTTCCTTAGAGAATATCCAAGAAGAGATGTAGAAGATGGGAAATCTGAGACTTTCAGGTTTGCTATCTTTTTTGAAGACCTGAGCATTACTTGAAGGGGCTATTTAAATGACCAATTAAAAAAGCAGTAGGAACCCCACCCCAGTACTCTTGCCTGGAAAATCCAATGGACGGAGTAGCCTGGTGGGCTGCAGTCCATGGGGTTGCTAACAGTCGGACAGACTGAGCGACTTCACTTTCACTTTTCTCTTTCATGCATTGGAGAAGGAAATGGCAACCTACTCCAGTATTCTTGCCTGGAGAATCCCAGGGATGGGGAAGCCTGGTTGGCTGCCGTCTATGGGGTCACACAGAGTCGGACACGACTGAAGTGACTTAGCAGCAGCAGCATCATCAATATGATGACATAGGTCATTCTAACCTCAGTATTCCTCACAAGAGCAGCAAATACCAACTATCCATAGACAGTCATCACTGAAAATCCCGGAGCCCAGGGGTGAGGCTGAAGCATCCCATGAACAACATAGCTGGAGGACCACATCAGATGGGTAAGAGGGTGTGCTTCTCCTTGGTCCTCATCGCCCCTCCACAGAACAGCACAACACTGCAACCAAGAGGGCCTCACTGGGCTTATCGTTTCTCCTGAGGGAAACAGGAGAACTGAAAATGACATTCAGCTTCCTTAACATTGTGGAAAATTTCCTGTAAGACTCTCCAAGGTCTCATCACACAGTGATCACCGGAGGAAACTTGAAAGCCTGTCCATACTGTATATTTGAAAGCTGCGAAGAGAGTAGATCATAAAAGTTTTCACCATATTTTTTTTTTTACAAAAAAGCAACTATGTGAGGTAATTGAGGTTCTATCTAATATTATTGTGATAATTTGCAGTATACATGTATATCAAATTGTCACATTGTCCACCTTAAGCAATGGTATATGTCAATTATATCACAATAAAGCTGAAAAAATGAACTAACCAATAAAGTTAACTTTAAAACAAGTTGGATGTTTAGTTATTTTCTACTAAAAATCAGAGAAAAGGATGTGGTGATGCTTTTGTCGGGGGAGTGTGTAATTTCCTCAGTTCTGTCTTGCTGCAGCAAAAACTTGAAATGGCGAACCAGTGTTACAGCTCTTACAGCTCAGTTGAAACCGTGGGCCAGTGTTACAGCTGGGTTACAGCTCAGTTTTCTTTGACAAGCAAAGGAAAATATATCCTCAAGACATGAGAGTGGGCTGACCCAGAAGAGGTGAGTGGCTCAATTTTGGCTCTTCTGTTTATGCTTTTTCTTCTCCCCCTGAGCCTGCCCTATGTAAATTGGTTTATGCTTTTTCTTCTCCCCCTGAGCCTGGGCTAGCTAGGGGGGCTGTTTTGTTTCACCTGAGGTTCTCACTCTGGTCCTCAGACCTTCCTTTATTCTATTTTCACAAGCGTTTCCTTTTCTTTGTATTTTAGCAACCACTATTTTGGACTCCCTTTTCCTATGCTACCTAACACTTCCAGAGACAATATTTGAAATCAGATCTCTACAATTCAAGTATTTCAGCTGCAGTGTGAATTAAACAGTTTCAGGATGCTATATTTCTTAGAAGGCCAACTTCTCATAAAATGCTGGATATGTAAGGAGCAAAAGAAAGTTGGAAATATGTATGTGAGGAAGAAGGAAAGGATAAAAAATGTTTTCCCTTGATTTTTACTCTGAGTTCATGACACTGTTTTATACCACGTAGACATGTCACTGTTAATTTCCTAACATTTGCTGTGTCTCTCCTTTAGCAGATACTAGTGACAAGAATAAATCAGCAGACAGTATCAACCTGAAATGATGTTATTATTCATTATCCTGAAGAGTTCCATTGAAAACTATTGTTATTCAACTAAACTGAAAAAATACAAGAGCCTCATAAAATAGTTTTAAGGTTAATAACTCCAAAACTCACTAAACTTCAAAGTTATTACCTCAGGAGAATGTTCCAGTGTAGGAGCTAATGTTTTTCCTCCCTTCATAGATCTGGATTTAAAATGATTTAATGGAAAGAGGAGGTAAGAATATAGAACTGAAATATATCATAGTAATAATTCCAGTGTTCTAGAAAAGAAACTCTTGATAGAAAAAAAATGAAAAGATATAAAATAGAAGAGTACAAATAAACTATTACCCCTCGCACAAAACTCACTGCTTTATTAGTTTTTATCCCTGAGAGTTTACAACTCATAAAAAATTAAATTCCAATCAGAGTCCTATTCAGATTATATATTACCCAAGGTTACCACAAAGAAAGAATGAAATAAATTTACTATCACTAAGAAATTTTCTGGTCATACAAAATGCTTAAGGTGTAGTAAAATACTAAAGACAGGAGAACAATTCCAGTATAATAGTGGTTTCCAAAAGATAAGTAAAATTTTAAATATAAGTAAGTAAAACTAAAAGTACATTTCCCATGGAATAGGTTTACTCCCGGATTACAAAGTCCAGCCAAAACTATAGTCAGGTGGACAGCATCGTTTGCATGGAGCTATTGCAGGTTTGGTACAATGATTTACAAAATAATTAGATCTTACATTCAAGGGACCCAAATCCTACCAGAGAAGAAATGTATAAAATGACCAAGACAGGAAGTTTCAGTGATGGTGTAAGGTTTCAAAGGAGAGAAGAAAGTGATCATTGTTAAATTGGAGCAATACAGAAAACATGATGAAGGAAATGGAAACTAGCTACTTATTAATGACATTAAAAAGATGGTGGGGGAAACAGTAGATAGAAAAAACTTGAGTAGAAACACAATCAGGACAATGAGAAGTGTGCACTGTCACTTTAAATGTAGCAGCTACTTCATAATTCAGAGATGAGGTGACACTCACCCATTTTTTTGCCACTTTATTTTTTAATTGAAGGATATTTGCTTTATAGAATTTTGTGGTTTTCTGTCACACATCAATAAGAATCAGCCATAGGTACACCCATGTCTCCTCAGTCCTGAATCTCCCTACCATCTCCCTCCCCACCTCACCCTACTAGACTGTCAGAGTCCTTGTTTGAATTCCCTGAGTCATACAGCAAATTCCTGCTGGCTATCTATTTTACATATGCAATTGTAAATTTCCATGTTACTCTCTCCATACATCTCACCCTCTCCCTCCTCCTCTCCTACCATATCCTTAGGTCTGTTTTCTATGTCTGTTTCTCAATTGCTGTCCTGAAAATAGATTCATCAGTACCATCTCTCTAGATTCCATATATATGCATCAGTGTATGATATTTATATTTCTCTTTCTGATTTTCTTCACTCTGTATAAAAGACTCTAGGTTTATCCACCTCATTAGAACTGACTCACATGCATTCCTTTTATGGCTGAGTAGTACTCCATTGTATATGTGTACCACAGCTTTTTTTATCCATTCATCTGTTAATGGACATCTAGGTTGCTTCCATGTTCTAGCTATATTAAATAGTTTTCCAATGAACATTTGGTACATGTGTATTTTTCAATTTTTGTTTCCTCAGGGTATATGCCTACTAGTGGGATTGCTGGGTCATATGGTAGTTTTATTCCTAGTTTTTAAAGAAATCTCCATACTGTCTTCCTTTAGTGACTATCAATTTACATTCCCACCAGCAATGCAAGAGGGTTCCCTTTTCTCCAAACCCTCCCCAGCATTTGTTTTTTGTAGACTTTTTGATGAGGGGCATTCTGACCAGTGTGATGTGGTATCTCATTATAGTTTTGATTTGCATTTCTCTAATAGTGAGCATTCTGCCTATCAGATGTAGTTCCTTAAATCTATTTCTCACTTCCACTGTATAATCACAAGGGATGTGATTTAGGTCATACCTGAATGGTCTACTGGCTTTCCCCCTTTCATGTGTTTGTTAGCCATCTGTATGTCTTCTTTGGAGAAATGTCTGTTTAGGTCTTTTTCCCACTTTTTGGTTGAGTTTGGTTTGCTGATATTGAATTGTATGAGCTGCTTGTGTATTTTAGAAATTAATTCTTTGTCAGTTGTTTTCTTTGCTATTATCTTCTCCCATTCTGAGGGTTGTCTTTTCACTTTGTATGTAGTCTCCTTTGCTGTGCAAAAGCTTTTAAGTTTAATTAGGTCCTGCTTGTTTACTTCCATTAATATAGGAGGTGGGTCATAGAAGATCTTGCTTTGATTTATGTCATCAGGTGTTCTGTGCATATTTTCCTCTAAGAGTTTTATATTTTCTGGTCTTACATGTAGGTCTTTAATCCATTTTGACACTCACCCAGTTTTTAACTTGGAGAAGGAAATGGCAATCCACTCCAGTATTATTGCAAGTGCCAGGTGACAGAAGTGAGAAGAGGCAGTTGGAAGGGGTAGGTAGCAAAGTGGTGAAGATTGGATAATAAACCTGATGAAAAGGACTGACATTGTACATACAGTATCTTAAAATAGATCTTATTAAATTTGTTAGGTTGAAGCAATAATAATGAATGAGCTGCATCTATTTAATTAATTTCAGGTTTTGTGGGCCACACACAGTTTCTGTTGAATATTCTTTCATTTTTATCACTCTTTAGATATGTGAAATTGATTCTTTGTTTTGTGGGCCATACAAACCAGGCTATGTGCTGGATTTTGTTTGAGTCCATAGTTTGGCCAACCCCTGATAGACCAATCTTACTCATTGATATATATGAATTAAAATAGTGACAGATATAATGGATAACATAAAATAATGATTTCTCCATAATCATATAGAGTATATTTCTACAAAAAGTTAATGATACTATTTCAAAGTCTACACTTATCTCAACAATAGATTAAATAGGCTATCTGTCACATCAATAAGTGAACAAACTACATTTAATAAAATCTGGAATACACTCAATCTGTGATCCTTTGAATATCCTTGAGCTAACCACCTCTGAGAATTTTGGAAAAGAGTATACTAACAACTATGCCTAAAGCCTTCAGGTAGGAAAGGACAGCTCACTTGTAGAAAACACAGGGTTGTCCCATAGGAAAGTCCTATAGTATTTCATCTGGAGATAGTCTAACAAACAGGCCAAATCCCTAACCCAAAATCTACCTGCATCATAGGGTGCTTGGGACCTCAGCTAGTTTCTAATCAAGTTGACCATCAGCATGATACAGTCATGGTAAAGAGAAGAGACAAAGCAGAGCTCTTGTATTCAAATCCTGGACATTTTACTGATAATCAAGTGTCTTCTTGTTCAGTGTTGTACATATCAATTTCATTTTATCATGAATTGATCCTGGGTTCATTGTTCCTTTTGAAATAGTCTGACAAAACCCACTTCATGGTGAATATTTCTGACTACATTTCCCTTGGTGTCCCATGCTCAAGGGCTCCAGCTCTCCCAGAGCCTAGTACCTTGCCAGGAACTGTTACTGAAAATGTGCATGATTTTCTAGAACATATCACACAGACTCTTTCAATACCAGATGTTATTCTGGGTTTACAGCCCCTTTCACGATAGCATCTACTCCTAACATTCTTATTTGCTTTTGTTTGTGTTTAAAATGAGAGTAAGGAGACAATAGTTCTGTTAAATGCTCAGTTGACATATAAGACCATGAATGGAGATCTGGATATCAACTCTAGAAATGTAAGATTTTTCTTTCAGTGGTATCCTTGGCAGACCAGATAACCAGATAAATGGACTAAGCTGAAGAGAGGCAGAGTTCAACTGTACTTAAGGAAGGACTTTCTAACAATCACAGCTCTCCAAAGAAGGAAAGGACATGCTCTGGACATGAAAATCTCCCTGCTGTTGAAAAACCATTTGGATGATTCAAACATCAAATGGACTCCATCAATGGTTTGTAACCAAGGATCAAAGTCAAAATTACCTGGAGAGCTTTTCTTTCATATCACATAACCCTAGTAATTCTAATTGATGTTCCTATGTTCCTAGTGTTCCTGATGAACAACCTGGATAGAAACTTATAAACTAGATGACCTTGATGCTTCTATTAATATTGAGGACTTTGGTGGCTATTGTTTCTATTGGAAATAGAAATCTAAGGTTTAACTATATGACACTCAAAATCATAGAGACTCAAAATAAAGACTCAAGGTTTCTCCAGCCCACTAGACCTTAGACGGGAAAACTATCATAAATATGGAAAATAAAAATATATTTCCAGTCAGTCTCCTCACTCCCCATTTCTTGCCCAAACAATTGATTGCTAATTTTGCATATGATCAAAGGTAGTTTAAATGGATAGAAAAGGGTAATAAAAGAACAGACAGCTATTCAATAGAAATCCTGGAGCTATTGCAAATAAATATAGATAACTATGTCTTATTAAATTATATCATTACTCTATGTAGCAGGGATAATTGGTCTCAGTAGAATTTGGTGTGTTTGTTGAATCCCATCTGAAAGCAGCTTTATTTCTTTATTTCTTCTAAAGCCTAAATAATCTTATAAATATAATGTACATCATGTCGTTTAAAAAATGCCCTATAGGGACATATAAGGAAGCTTAGACACGGCTGCAATCTTTTAAAAAGAGGAGAAAGTAGCTCACTGTAGCTTACTTTTTGCCTTAACAACCTATAAACATTACAAAATTACAGTCCCATTATCCGAGTTTTAGATGTGAATAAAATATTTCTTTGGGCATTTTTTAGAAGATCGTGAAATAAAGTAGATTTAACCACCACACTGAATAATGAAGCTATAAACAGACTTCAGAAATACCTCCCTTCTCTGCTAGAGAAAAATAGGTATTGATCTAGAGTCTAGATACTACTTTGTAGTGTCTGAGAACTTCTAAGAACCTTGGTGATGACTGAAGTTCAAAGGTCTATGAAATAGATTTTAAATGAGCATCCATCTGTCAAAAGTTAACTGGTCATGTTTTAGAATCAGAAACACTGAATTACACATCTCAGTTCTGACACATCTGAGTCCCTACACTTTCCTTCTAAGTGAACTTGGATCATCTATCTCATCCTGCTAAGTCAGTTAGCCATTAGGGCTAAGCACTAATGTATATATATATATATCTTGGTAAAAAGTTTGGTGAGTGTACACATTCGTTCAAACTCTTCTTTTAAAATCCATCAATTTCATGCATGTCAATTTTACTTTAAAAAAGGATAGACTCTGCAATACGTTTTGGATCTGTCTCCTCAGGTAAGGATAAAACAAGCAAAAATAAACAAATGGGACTACATTAAATTAAAAAGCTTTTCCACCGCAAAGGAAACTATCAATAAAACTAAAAGTTTCCCTACTGAATGGGAGAACATATTTGCAAATATGTTTTGCATATCTTATAGAGGGTTAATATCCAAATTATACAAAGAACTCATACAACATCAAAAAATGATTAAAAACTGGGCAGAGGACCTGAATAGACATTTATTCAAAGAAGACATATAGATGACCAAAGACATGTTAAAAGATGCAAAATATTGCTAATCATCAGGGAAATGCAAATCAAAACACAATGAGATATCACCTCATATTTTTCAGGAAAAAAAAAAAAAACAATGAAAAACAAACATCAGCAAGGATGTAGAAGAAAGGGAACCCTCATGCACTTTTGGTAGGACTATAATTTAGGGCAGGCACTATGTTAAACAGTATGAAAGTGAAAGTGAAGTCGCTCAGTCGTGTCCAACTCTTTGTGACCCGGTGGACTATAGCCCACCAGGCTCCTCTGTCCGTGGGATTCTCCAGGCAAGAATACTGGAGTGGATTGTCATTTCCTTCTCCAGGGGATATTCCCGACCCAGGGATCAAACCCAGGTCTCCCGCGTTGCAGGCAGACACTTTAACTTCTGAGCCACCAGGGTTAAACAGTATGGAGAATAGCAATTCCACTCCTAGGTATTTTTCTGAATAAAAGAAAAACAGTAACTTAAAAAGATACATGTACCCGTATGCATGTGGCAGCATTATTCACAATAGCCAAAGCGACTTGAGTGCCCACTGATAAATGAATGGATGTAGAAGATGTAATACATATATATAAATACAAAGAGGTATTACTCAGTCATAAAAAAAATAAAATCTTGCTATTTGTGACAATGAAATATTCTGTGATTTCATTTACATGTAGAATCTAATAAATAAAGCAAATGAACAAAAATAACAAAACAGAAACACACTTTTATACGAAGAGAATGGACAGGTGGTTGCCAGAGGGTAGGGGTCATGGGAGTATGAAATAAGTAAACCAAGTTAAGAGGCAAAAATACCAGTAGCAAAATAAATATCATGGGCATGAAATGTCCAGTGTAGGATATATAGTCAATAATTATGTAATATATTTGTATGGTATCAAAAGTGGTCAGAGGTACAAACTTCTCGTTATAAATACACTCTGAAAGTGAAAGTCGCTCAACCAGGCTACTCCGTCCATTGGATTGTCCAGGCAAGAGTACTGGGGTGGGGTGCCATTGCCTTCCCCGAATCATTATGCTATACACTTTAAACTTGTACAGTGCAGTATGCCAATTATATTTCAATAAAACTGGAAGAGAAATAAATATTAAACACAGCTAAAATCTTAAAGTATAGGAATATTGTAAGATTTATAATGTAGCCCTCACTTCTCAGTTAGAGGTCAAATCTGACTTTACTAAACTGAATATGATTAGTATACAAATAAATTTTATCTAAAATAATAATTAGCTACCTTTTTAAAGACTGAATTCCTTTACTTATAGGAGAATAAACTGAGAAAAAATCATTGCATCAAAGTCTAACAATTTATATTGGAAAAAAGTAAAAATAAAAGCCATTTTAAGGTAATACTGCATCACAGGGGCTCCTTCTCTTAGGTTCCTCGTCTTAGACTCCAGAACCTTAATTGTAATAATTTGATATAATTATAATAGATAGGAAGAAATCTACACTATGTAATAAGATACACAACACACCTTACTTTTGCAGAGCTGTGACTGTCCAACACAAATTTTGGACACGAGTACTCAATTCTGTCTCACAAAGGAAGCTGAAGGACAGGTTCTGACCCCGTCTGAATCCTCGTACTGTACGTCCATATTGCTTGCTCTCTTCTCATCTGGCCAGAATTTCTATTTTATGCTCCAAGGTCTTGACTGCTAAATACGGACAGTTATTTTTTTCTTATGATTTCTGGAAAACAATCCGTGAGACTATCACTCTAAGAAATGAGCTCAGCATAATCAAAGTTTTATCCTTGTGGTTATAATAGTGGTTGCATGAGCCAGTGATTATCTGTTCATTCTGTACGTGGTGGGGAATAGCTGGACAGAGGAAGTCAAGAGCCTTTGGTGGGAAGATGTGCTTCCTGCTTGGCAGATAAAACTGGTATTTCCTTACAAGATGTTCCTTATAATGCCAGCAAGCTTCCAGGAGTCATAGTAGCCAAGTCCACCATTGATTTGTGCCATCCAGGGCAGGAGTTCAAATGGAAGCTCATGTTTCATGGCTCCATGTTTAAATATGGGCTTTCCAGGTAGTGCTAGTGGTAAAGAACTTGCCTGCCAATGCAGAAAACATAATGAGACATGGGTTCAATCTCTGGGTTGGGAAGATCCCCTGGAGGAGGAAATGGCACCCCACTCCAGTATTCTTGCCTGGGAAATCCCATGGACAGAGGAGCCTGGCAAGCTGCAGTCCATAGGGTTGCAAAGAGTCAGACATGACTGAAGTGACTTAGCACACATGCAAATCAAGCTTTTACACTGTTGAATAAAATGCCCTTTATCCTCCTANCTGGAGGAGGAAATGGCACCCCACTCCAGTATTCTTGCCTGGGAAATCCCATGGACAGAGGAGCCTGGCAAGCTGCAGTCCATAGGGTTGCAAAGAGTCAGACATGACTGAAGTGACTTAGCACACATGCAAATCAAGCTTTTACACTGTTGAATAAAATGCCCTTTATCCTCCTACATGGAAAAATATACATTTTTAGTGACAGAACAAAAAATATATCAATATAAATAATGTTAATACACATGGATTATATAATTATATATATTTGTATAAATTTATGCTTGTTATATGAGTGACAAATGACACACCAAAGACACCTGAATTTATTATTGCTTATGTCTGAGTGTTCTATTGATGAGCCAACAGTATTAGTTTATATTCATTCCATAAAATTTATATTTTGTTTCATATCAACAAAGCTACATATCATACTATTATAATTGAAACTTTCATACAATTGTATACAACCATAATTATATACAGAACTACACAAAGAATTTTAAAATGTCAAGTATATTCCCAGCACCACTTGTTAAAGAGATTGTCTTTACTCCATTGTATATTCTTGCCTCCTTTGTCAAAGATAAGGNTCACACTTATCACTCATAATAAATTATTTATACCTTATAAACAGTGATTTGTTTATAATATGAACTCTGAAGAACAGGACTCCATATTAAAAAAAAAAAATGTCAAGTATACAAAATATACGGAATTTTTAGATGTTTTTATAAAATATTTAAATGGAAAAATAGAAAAGATTATTTTGTTTCTAAAAATGTTTTTCTTAAAGGATTCAAAATTATCTATTGGCATTAAAAGGCAAAATAAAATTATAATAAATTTATATTAAAAATTTACAAACTTATTTAAATAAAGCCCCAAATTTTGCATTTCATATTTTGAAAATTTAATTAAACTGTATTATGTATTATTATAAAAATAATATTCTCATAACTGGCATTGAAATTACATCTGGTTACTAATGTAAAGAATCAATACCACACTTCTTGAATCTCAAGTCTAGACCTACCCTGCCAATGCAGTAAACATAATGAGACATGGGTTCAGTGGGTTGGGAGGATTCCCTGGAGGAGGAAATAGCAACCCATTCCAGTATTCTTGCCAGAATTCAATGGTCGGAGGAGTCTATAGGGTCTAGTCAGCTTTTCCCATACTTCAAGCCAACCTGCTTCTTTACCCCAGAAATATCCCAAATCTCTCGCCTTCTGGCAGGCAGATCTGAGATTGGTTCTCCCATCTCCTTGCTTGGCTATCTTGTGGGAAAAAAAAAAAAAAAGCGCTTTCTCTACTGCAGATTTGACATCTCAGCTTTTGGTTTGCTACATTTTGGGCAAATGAACCTGGTTTATTAACAGAACCCTACCATCATGCTTCAGAGCTCTCAGGCTTGCTGTGATAGGGGTTAAAGGATTTATATTTTTAAAGAGGAAAAAATGGCTTTAATATTCCATTTTCTTTAATATCCCATTTACTTTATGGTCTCTAGGAACAGATCAAATTGCCAACATCCACTAGATCATCAAAAAGGCAAGAAAGTTCCAGAAAAAACATCTACTTCTGCTTTATTGACTATGCCAAAGCCTTTGACTGTGTGGATCACAATAAACTGTGGAAAATTCTGAAAGAGATGGGAATACCAGACCACCTGACCTGCCTCTTGAGAAATCTGTATGCAGGCCAGGAAGCAACAGTTAGAACTGAACATGGAACAACAGACTGGTTCCAAACAGGAAAAGGAGTATGTCAAGGCTATATATTGTCACTGTGCCTATTTAACTTATACGCAGAGTACTTCATGAGAAATGCTGGGCTGGAGGAAACACAAGCTGGAATTCAGGTTGCCAGGAGAAATATCAATAAATTCAGATATGCAG
>SJYX01017979.1:101380-150766 GCA_006410675.1 Oreotragus oreotragus | reverse complement strand
TTGAGAAAACTAATGGGAATAAAAATAGTGAATTGATTGCTTCATGAGGCATAGCCAATATAACTTATATTCATTTTCACCTTTCCATGTTTCTTAAATATCTATCCATGGTTTTTATTTTCAATTTTGCTAACCTAATTTTCTTAACTGCTTTCTCCACAGAATGCCATAATCACAATAGACCATGTGTTAATTTGATTCTTCTTCACCTTAAAACGACATACTATTTTTCTCTCTTCACAGTAGAATATGTGGTGAATAAGATAGAGAACAGACTTGTGATGCTAAAGGAAAGAGGGGTGGGGGGAGGAATGGAGTGCACACTTTGGGATTAGCAAATGTAACTATTTTATATAGGATGGATAAACAGCAAGGTTCTACTGTATAGCACAGGGAACTATACTCAACATCCAGTGATAAGCCGTAATGGAAAAGAATATGAAAAACAATGTGTTTGTGTATGTGCATGTGTATGTATAATGGAGTCTGTTTGCTGTATAGTAGAAATTAACACAACATTATAATTCAACTATATTTCAATAACATAAATTTAAAAATGAAAACAAAAATAGGGCGAGTATACTTTTCTTATAGAAATTCAGATAGTGTTTCAAGCTTTGCAAATCATGGTCTCTATAGTCTCTACTCAACTCAGCCACTGCTCCATGAAAGCAGCCAGAGAAAATATGTAAACAAGTGTCTATAGTCGAATAAAACAATTATGAACACTAAAATTTGAATTTCAAATAATTTCTATGTGTCTGCTGCTGCTGCTGCTAAGTCACTTCAGTCGTGTCCAACTCTGTGCGACCCCAAAATATTAATCCTTTTCCTGATTACTTTCAACCATTGAAAAAGATTAACCCATTCTTAGTTTACAGGTTGCATAAAACAGGCCAGATTTGACTTGTGGGATATAGTTTGCCCAACCCTAAATTAGAATTTTAACTTTATTAACAAACTCTACCTTAGAGATTAATTTTTATTGAAAGAGTTTTCAGAGAAAGGATAATAACTCAGAATATAAATTTGACTTCATGGAAAGTTTGAAATCATTTCCTATTTGGACATGAGTTGGTCAAGAAATAACATCTTTGGAAGAGTAGTCCAATTAGGGAAGAGCCCAGTACAACCAGAAAAAGATGCTGATTATGTTAAAAGTAACACACAGTGCTTCAGCCTTTGTTCACATTTTGTTGTTAGTGGAAAAGCAGCCAAATCTTGTTCATGAGCTTGCCAGCCCTGTTGAGAGATTATAAATCATTCCAAGCTTACTGGGAAAAGGCTACCTAAAAAATATTTATTTGAGCATTTCCTGGTCATCAATTCATGGATTAAAAACAAAACAACCAATAACAACAACAACAAAACCTCACCTGCAAAGTAAACACACTTATTTATCACTCATCTAATTCCTTGGTTACACCAATAAGAAAATTATACTATGGGAATTCAAATCAAAATTCTGTCTTGGTTTGCATAACCAGAACTCACAGAGGGAACAGCTTATAATCTGACAGAAAGCTGTCCAAGTTTTAATTTCATAAGTCATGCAAACATCTTTAAGTGTTATCTAAATTCACATATTTAGGAAAGCCAGTAGGAAAATGAAGCCATGCCCACATCGTGGCTAAGCTCCAAACTCCAACTAAAGGCAAAATATTTTTATCACTTCGCACATCAATGAAAATTCTTATATCTTAGAGGAACTAACAGAAATCTGTTTTACCATTCTCTCTAATTAGTACTTTGAAGAACCAGGTGTTATTAGCACTTAGAAAGACACATCTTCTCAAGCCCTGCTAATAAACCAGCACTCTACTAGCTCTTTGAAAGATTTAACATCAACCAGCTGTTCAACAGTAATGTCATCTGCTTATCTCATCCTTGGCTGGAATTTCAATTTCAATTATAGCATCAATTATAGAGATTAATTTTTAAAATTTAGAATCAATTCACATTAGGGTAACTGTGATTTTTCCTTTATAGTTGCTGCATCAAAAGAAATAGTCCTCTGCTTCTAATAAACTAAAACCACCACAAAGCTTATAAGCGGCAGAGCCAGAATATGAACTCAAGGAGACTGCCCCTTCCAATGCTCTTAGTCATGCTGCTACACTGCCTGCCTCTCTGCAGAGCCGGTTATCTATGTGTAAGAAAGCAAGAACATCATGTAGGAAGCTTTAACAGGCTAAGACATAGATTGATGAGGACCTCAGGTTAGACTGTGACTATAGAAATGAGATAAGCTGATAAATATTCCTGTGGATGAATGAACCAAACTTGCTAGGTAAATTTAAAGGCCTGAAAAAGAGAGATTATAGAGACTAAATATCTGTATTTTATCCTGTGAATATTTACTGAACACAATTTACCATGAGCCTGGAACTGTGTTATATGTTGGGGAAGAAACTGAACAAAATAGACCATGCTCTGATCTCTTGAAGCAAGATCATGTTATTAATATGAAACAGTCCATACAGTATGCACTATGAATAAAAGGGTTATGCTATTAAGTCACTAAGTCGAGTCTGACTCTTCTGTGACCCCACAGACTACAGCCTGCCAGGCTTCTCGGTCCATGGGATTTCCCAAGGAGGAATACTGGGATGGGTTGCCATGCCCTCCCCCAGGGGATCTTCCTGACACAGGGATTGAACCTGCATCTCCTGCATTGGCAAGCAGATTCTTTACCACTGAGCAACCTGGGAAGCCCCTTAGAAGGATATATTGGGAATTTAAGTTTTACATGTGAATATGTTATCTATTCAAAAGTTCATTTTAACATCAGGCACTTCAAAAAAAGAGAGACCTCATTCATATTCAGAGTTTCTTAGGAAAGTATGTCATTCTGGGCATTCTTTCACCTGAATAAGAATGATTTTAATTTTATATTTTCAAGCACATTTGCAAAAATATTTCATTTGTAATACTTTGGGCATTTACAAATTGTCACTTTCTTTTTTAATTTTGTAGAGTATTTTCCTGGCCAGTTTTCTTCAATTTGGTAAAGAGTGTAAATGACAGGCCTCTGGTCAGCTCAGACTGGGGGAAAAATAAAATCTATATATAGAGAGAGGTATTTGTGTCTCACTGTCTCTCATGTGGCCAGAGCTAGGTTTTAACTACAGGGGCCAGTAAAAGAAGGTGAAGTTAATGCTTTAGGAAGACTGTTGCCTAGAGCCAGAGAACTAAAAAAGCCAGATGGGTTTGGTACAGAACAGAGCAGAGCTGAAAAACAGACCAAGGCTGATACAAAGACCGGGAGGCAGGGGCAAGCTACAAATTCAAGTGTCTACGGACACAAGGTCAAGAGCAGACCGAGAAAGAGAAAATGGGTAAAGTGATTCCCACGAACACAGCTAGATACTAGATGTCCACAGCTGTCGTTAAGCACTGATATGCATATATTTACACGTGAGTTCAGTTCAGTTCCTCAGTTAGGTCCAGCTCTTTGCAAACCCACGGACTGCAGCAAGTCAGGCTACTCTGTCCATCACTGACTCCCGGAGCTTGCTCAAACTCATATCCATAGAGTTGGTGATGCCATCCAACCATCTCATGCTCTGTCTTCTTCCGCCCATGGGATTTTCCAGGCAAGAGTGCTGGAGTGGATTGCCATTTCCTTCTCCAGGGGCTATTCCCAACCCAGGAATCGAACCTGGGTCTCCCGCATTGCAGGCAGACGCTTTACCATATGAGCCACCAGGGAAGGTCATCACAGTGATAGTAAAACACAAATCATAAGACAAGGATTTAATATTGTTTGGGGAAACACGGACAGAAACCACATGCCCTGGCCAGACAAGATCATAGTCACATGCATGAGTTCTCTTACAACAGGAGGTCATGGTAAGGAATGCAGAACTAACAAGCTACTACCAATTGAAAGAATATCAGAAAGATCAAAAGCAGACAGAAGCCAGTCTATAAGCCCTACCAACCTCCCAGAATCCTTCTCACTGAAATCCATCTTTACTGAGTGATGCTTGCGCCACCAGGAAGGACCCTGAGTCAGAATGATTGGCCAGAGACAACCCAGAAACTAATTGCATCATCATAAAACCCAAGACCGTGAGCCATGTGGCAAAGTGGTCCTCCTAGTTTCCCTTACCCTACTGCTCTCTGCCTGGATGCCCCTTCCCAACAGTCTCTTGCTTTCTCAGCATGTGTTTTTCCTCAGACAATTCATTTCTGGGTGTTAGATAAGAGCCCACTCTTGGGCCCTGGAAGGGGTCCCCTTTCCTGCAACAGTATCATCAAAACCAAAAAATCTCAGGGGAACAAGACACACACACACTCTCCAAAACCTCTGTCCAATTTTTCTTTAGCCTAGAAATGGAAGTGGTTTTCCTGGTTTCAAAGACACAGACACATTGGTACTAGGACAAAAAGCAGCCTTCCTGCTCCACCTGAGAAGTTTATATGAGTTTATATGACAAACACTGTGTGTGCCCACATGCCCACGAGTGTGTCTCTAATGCGTTCATTCCCAGGCTTCACTCGCCTGCCTTCCCAAATCATCATGGTTATGCTGAACTTGTGGAATGACAGTGCTGTGGTGGCAGACTCTTCATTTCTCAGCTTCAGTCTTGGAGAAGGTGCCTTCAACAGCCTTAAATGAGAGTGTACACTTGGCATCCTTGGAAGTAAACCAGGCCAGTCTTCCTTAAAATCACAGATCATTAAGACTATTTGAATAGTGGTCCCAGAAACTCAGCAGTTTTTTTTTTTTTTTTAAATGTGGCACTTTTACTGGCTGCTTAGCATTAGCATTCTATAATAGAAAGCAGCTAAAAAAGCATTCAAGATTATCCTTGATATTTAGAACCTTTTTCCTAACCATATATCCCTTGGACCTCTAAAGGGCATAAGCCACATTTATAGGGTTCTTTCTTGCTGACCCAGTCAGAGCACTGGTAAGGAGGGAGAGCTCCTCTGAGGACCTTATGACCCATACCAGCTTATCTAATAATTGAGTGTTAGGAACAAAACAATTCATTCCTCAGGATACAAGCACAAAAAGCATGTCAGGCTAAAACAAATTTTTATTTTATTTTATTGTTTGCCTTAGAAAATACAGAAGGCACAAGGTTGATTTCAGAAATAAAACAAGTCCATGACTATTTTATCCACACACACATACACAATCCATGGGGTCACAGTTGGACATGAATGAGGAACTAAGCACACACACACACACACACACACACACACAGACACACACACATATACTGTGTTTAGTCACTCAGTTGTGTCTGACTGTTTGCAACCCTATGGATCATAGCCTGGCAGGTTCCTCTGTCCATGGGGTTCTCCAGGCAAGAATAATGGAGTGGATTACCATTTCCTCCTCCAGGGGATCTTCCTGACCCAGGGATCCAACCCATGACTCTTAAGTTTCCTGCATTGGTAGGCAGGAAAGTTTCCACCTATATTGGTGAACTCTTTACCACTAGTGCCACCTGGGAAGCCCATATCTATATCTATCTGTCTATCTGTCTATCTACCTATCATACATGGATAAGAGAGATCTCTATATTTTGGGGATACATTTATGGCTTGTAATTCCATGGACAAAGGGACTTGCACGAGAAAGGAAAGACATCAAAGGCAAACCATTAGTCTCAGTTTTTTGGAGTAGCCAAGACCCAACTGCTTTCAAACTGTGCTATTGGAGAAGACTGTTGAAAGTCTCTTGGACTGCAAGGAGATCAATTCTAAAGGAAATCAAGCCTGAATATTCATTGGAAGGACTGATGCTGAAGCTCAAATACTTTTTGGCCACATGATGCGAAAAAACTGACTCGTTAGAAAATACCCTGTTGCTGGGAAAGATTGAGGACAGGAGGAGAAGGGGACAATAGAGAATGAGATGGTTGGATGGCATCATCAACTCAAAGGACATGAACTTGAGCAAATTCTAGGAGATGGTGAAGGACAGGGAAGCCTGTCTTGCTGCAGTCCATCGGGTTGCAAAGAGTTGGACATGACTGAGCAACTGAACAACAGACTCAGATCATAAATTCTGAAATAGAAGAACAAAATGGAGACTTCCTCTGAAAGTGAAAGTCGCTCAGTTGTGTCCTACTCGTTGTGACCCCATGGACTATATACATTCCACGGAATTATCCAGGCCAAATTACTGGAGTGAGTAGCCTTTCCTTTCTCCAGGGGATCTTCCCAACCCAGGGATCTAATCCAGGTCTCCCAGACAGCAGGTGGACTCTTTACCAGCTGAGCCACAAGGGAAGCCCAAGAATACTGGAGTGAGTAGCCTATCCCTTCTCCAGGGGATATTCCTGACCCAGGAATCAAACAGGGGTCTCCTGCATTGCAGGTGGATTCTTTACCAACTGAGCTACCATCACCAAATTTCTAGCAAATATGCTCAGTAGGTAACAGGTTTCCTTTTTATGTCTCGTCGTTGACCAAATGATGATGCACTAAATGCTCCTTGAGGCCAAGCCATTAAATGTGTGTGCTTTGCCTTTGGTGAGTGTTTCATGAGTGCTCCTATGTAATTACGATCTTCTTTTCATGTAAATTTTCAGATAAGGGGATACTAGGAAGCACTGTCATCAATACTGTGAAGTGGGTGGACCCCCTTCTCCTTTCCTCTGCCTTAGTTCCCACTGTCACTTTAAGTGCTTTTCATTTTCCACCATCAAAACTGCTCCTTAGAAAATGATATGTGATAGAGGGATGTGAATCCCTGCAATTTCTCCTCAGAATGACTTCAGTCAACATTAAGTGAGTATTTTGGGATCTAAAATTCAACTAGTTAAATTCTCTCTTATTAAACAATGTGAAAATGATTTCAGTGGTGATGAAACAGTCACCAGGTCATAACCTGTACTTTCTTGTGTCAGGAAACATCAGCTTTTACCTAGTTTGAAATGCAAATCCAATTTGTCACCACATGCACACACACACACACACATATCCCACAGAATTCCCTTTAAACCCATGCTGAAAGCCCTTTAATGTCCTCCCTTTGGAAAGGGAAGCCTGGCGGGCTACAGTCCATGGGATCGCAAAAAATCAGGCATGATTGAGAGGCTAAACAACTTGCTTGCTTGCGTGTTCAGTTGTGTCCGACTCTTTGCAATCCCATGGACTGTAGCCCACCAGACTCAGTCCATAGACAACAACTTGTTTATGGCACAAAATTTAAAATCCGTAATGAGGCTACAAGATCTCACTTATCTTACCAGCTCATCTCAGCCCAAATGCCCTGGTTATCTGGGCTCCAGCCACAGTAAGCTTTCCTAAAATTCTTCAGTGGAAGATTTGTCTCTCAACTCAGGCAAAACAAGGAGAGCCTTTCCCATCCTACTACTGCCTTGGCCTACTTATGCTATCAAGTCTGCTTTTAAATATCACTCTCAGAGCACATTGAACTCATTATAAGTAGAGGAACAGGATTCATAGGAAGATGTTAAGAAAATTCTGGTTTGGGAAATCACAGTGTATTAGGTTTAGTTAATACAAAAAAAAAAAAAGAATGAGAACAATGAACTTAAAGGAAACACTGAGAAAACGATACAAGCTAAGGAGAAGATATTAAAAATTTTGAAACCTTAAGAGAGTTTGGTCAAGGACAAATAGTCAGGGGAGTGCAGAGTGCAGCCTGAACTATGTCTAAGAGCACCTACCCTGTCCAGGGCCCTCTCTGCAATATAAATAATGAAAATGCAACATACAGATAAAGCCAATAGGATTTAAGGGCAGAATAACATATGGACTAGCTCAACTTAACTTTAGGGAAAGCTCAGAAGGGGCATTTGTGAAGGATTTATCAAACGCATAAAGTGTAAGTTGACAAAGTGGACTTGAGCTATAAATGAAACTGAATGAGAGCTTTTGATGTTGTCATGGTCAGACTTATCCATAATGCCCCACCTATTCTGCCCGAGGCATTGTTTCCTAGAAGGAAAATCTATGGCTAAGAGATTGTCAGTTCAGTTCAGTCTTGTCCGACTCTTTGTGATCCTGTGAAGCACAGCACGCCAGGCCTCCCTGTCCATCACCAACTCCCAGAGTTCACTCAGACTCACGTCCATCAAGTCAGTGATGCCATCCAGTCATCTCATCCTCTGTCGTCCCCTTCTCCTCCTGCCCCCAATCCCTCCCAGCATCAGAGTCTTTTCCAATGTGTCAACTCTTCGCATGAGGTGGCCAAAGTACTGGAGTTTCAGCTTTAGCATCATTCGNATTCTGGTTTCCTCAGTGTGTATGCCCAGCGGTGGGATTGCTAAGTCATAAGGCAGTTCTATTTCCAGTTTTTTAAGGAATCTCCACACTGTTCTCCAGAGTGCTGTACTAGTTTGCATTCCCATCAACAGTGTAAGAGGGTTCCCTTTTCTCCACACCCTCTCCAGCATTTATTGCTTGTAGACTTTTGGATCACAGCCATTCTGACTGGCATGAAATGGTACCTCATTGTGGTTTTGATTTGCATTTCTCTGGTGTTGAGTGATGTTGAGCATCTTTTAATGTGTTTGTTAGTCGTTTGTATGTCTTCTTTGGAGAAAAGTCTATGTAGTTTGTTGGCCCATTTTTTGATTGGGTCATTTATTTTTCTGGAATTGAGCTGTAGGAGTTGCTTGTGTATTTTTGAGATTAGTTGTTTGTCAGTTGCTTAATTTGGTATTATTTTCTCCCATTCTGAAGGCTGTTTTTTCACCTTGCTTATAGTTTTGTTTGTTGTGCAGAAGCTTTTAATTTTAATTAGGTCCCATTTGTTTATTTTTGCTTTTATTTCCTATATTCTGGGAGGGGTCATAGAAGATCCTGCTGTGATATATGTCAGAGAGTGTTTTGCCTATGTTTTCCTCTAGGAGTTTTATAGTTTCTGGTCTTATGTTTAGATCTTTAATGCATTTTGAGTTTATTTTTGTGTACGGTGTTAGAAAGTGTTATATTTTCATTCTTTTACAAGTGGTTGACCAGTTTTCCCAGCACCACTTGTTAAAGAGATTGTCTTTTCTCCATTGTATATTTTTGCCTCTTTTGTCAAAAATAAGGTGTCCATAAGTGCATGGGTTTATCTCTGGGCTTTCTATTTTGTTCCGTTGATTTATATTTCTGTCTTTGTGCCAGTACCATACTGTCTTAATGACTGTGGCTTTAAGTGCCTGAAGTATGGCTGAAGTCAGGCAGGTTGATTCCTCCAGTTCCATTCTTCTTTCTCAAGATTGCTTTAGCTATTTGAGGTTTTTTTGTATTTCCATGTAAATCATGAAATTATTTTTACCAGCTCTGTGAAAAACACCATTGGTAACTTGATGTTTTAATAAGTAAAAGGAAATGGGAAATTATTTTTATGACTTTGTCGACTAAAAAGATGCACAATTTGAGAGTTGCAGGTTGAGTTTTATTTGGGGAACTGAAGGACAGCAGCCTGGGAGACAGAATGTTAGATATCTCTGAGAGACTGTTCCAAAGAGACAGTGGGGGAAGTGCAACATATGAGATTTTGGTGAAAGTTCAACTCAGTCTAGCACTTACTTTACTAACTGTGACGAGTAGATGTCACTATGAAGGATTTAGTTATTTTCTAGATATGAAGAGATGCAAGGACTGGGATCATGAAATCAATTTCTGAAAATATCTATCTAAAGACTAGTTGCACCAGTTTCGCTGGAGTACACTGTACTTCCTTTTGGTCAGCAGCTGCAGCAGCACAGGTTTCAGTCTCCACAGAGGCAGATGAAAATTTTCCTTGTTGTTGTTCAGTCACTGGGAATTCTCTTGGAAAAGGACAAGTTGTAATTGACAATATATTTTTCAAATTTATTCCAGTATATAAAAACTATTACAATTTTGCCAATTTATAAAATATAATAATAAAATATTTAACATATTTTTCACATATCAGTATTTGGTCTGTGTAAACATTACATTTACTTCATAGTCAAAAAAGTAGATTCATGTATCCAATTTGTTTCAAACACACTTCAATTTTCCAGTAACCAAACTGAGTATTCATTTTAAAAATCTAAATTAAAATGAGAAATTCAGTTCTTCAGGCACACTAGCATATTTCAAATGTCCAATAGATACATGTGTTGGTGGCTTCCTTTCTGGATGGCCCTTAGTTTCTCCTGATTTCCATTCTCTAAGTTTCTTTTATCCTTCCTAAGTTGAGCTCAGGGGTCAGGCCTCATTAATCTAAGAGAGAAAATACGAATGAAGTAGGGAACATAAGAGAGTGGAAGAGAAAATAAAACAAATTTGCCTAATCCATTTTACATAGAGTAAAATCCACCTTCTTGCAAACTGGTGAAAGTCAAGTTGTGATTAGGAATTTTCAAATGTGGGTGTGAGTGGGCATGCACATTGCCTATGTTTCCAATCTGGGAACAGATTAAACACATCCACAACTCTACATGTAGGTCTGTGGATGTGGGTTTGAAGCCTAGCCACCTTCACTTTAGCTATCTGACCTTGGAGAAGTTAATCATGTTAATCTGAGCCTTAGCATTCTCATCTGTAAGCAAAGGACAATAGTTTCTAGTCTTTTTTGACAGTTAAATGTGATGATAATGATCTGGCTTTGTAAATGGTAAATGTCTCTAGAATTTTTTTTAGTACAGTTATAATTTCCTGCTTCTACTCAGTTTTGTTTTTTTTTGTGTGTGTGAGTATACAAAGCCCCTGGGACAAAGGTGCACCTCAGGATCCCCAGACTTCCCACAGATTTCTCAATTCTTTCAGCGGGACTTTTGATTCCATGAAAATCCACACACTCCTTCAGTACAGATGCATAATTTCAAGTTCTTCAAAAGTGAAGGATACATTGGTGATATTACACCCTTTGTGGATTTAGGTGTTATTTTAGTCACCAGCTAATCAGTTCAGTTCAGTCGCTCAGTCACGTCCGACTTTTTGTGACACAATGAACCGCAGCACGCCAGGCCTCCCTGTCATCACCAAATCCTGGAGTTCACTCAGACTCATGTCTATTGAGTCATGACGCCATTCAGCCATCTCATCCTCTGTCCGCCCCTTCTCCTCCTGCCCCCGATTCCCCCAGCATCAGAGTCTTTTCCAATGAGTCAACTCCTCTCATGAGGTGGCCAAAGTACTGGAGTTTCAGCCTCAGCATCATTCCTTCCAAAGATATCCCAGGGCTGATCTCCTTCAGAATGGACTGGTTGGATCTCCTTGAAGTCCAAGGGACTCTCAAGAATCTTTTCCAACACCACAGTTAAAAAGCATCAATTCTTCGGTGTTCAGTCTTCTTCACAGTCAAACTCTCACATCCATACATGACCACAGGAAAAACCATAGCCTTGAATAGACGGACCTTAGTTGGCAAAGTAATGTCTCTGCTTTTGAACATGCTCTGTAGGTTGGTCATAATTTTTCTTCCAAGCAGTAAACGCCTTTTAATTTCTTGGCTGCAGTCACCATCTGCAGTGATTTTGGAGCCAACCAAAATAAAGTCTGACACTGTTTCCACATCTATTTCCCATGAAGAGATGGGACCAGATGCCATTATCTTCGTTTTCTGGATGTTGAGCTTTAAGCCAACTTTTTCATTCTCCTCTTTTACTTTCATCAAGAGGTTTTTTAAATCCTCTTCACTTTCTGCAGTAAGGGTGGAGTCATTTGCATATCTGAGGTTATTGATATTTCTCCCGGTAATCTGATTCCAGCTTGTTTCTTCCAGTCCAGCGTTTCTTATGATGTACGCTGCATATAAGTTAAATAAGCAGGGTGACAATATACAGCCTTGATGTACTCCTTTTCCTGTTTGGAACCAGTCTGTTGTTCCATGTCCAGTTCTAACTGTTGCTTCCTGACCTGCATACAGATTTCTCAAGAGACACGTCAGGTGGTCTGGTATTCCCATCTCTTTCAGAGTTTTCCTCAGTTTATTTTGATCCAGACAGTCAAACGATTTGGCATAGTCAATAAAGCGGAAATAGATGTTTTTCTGGAACTCTCTTGTTTTTTCCATGATCCAGTGGATTTTGTCAATTTGATCTCTGGTTCCTCTGGCTTTTCTAAAACCAGCTTGAACATCAAGAAGTTCATGGTTCACGTATTACTGAAGCTTGGCTTGGAGAATTTGGAGCATTACTTTACTAGCATGTAAGATGAGTGCATTGTCTTTCTTTGGGATTGGGATGAAAACTGATCTTTTCCAATCCTGTGGCCACTGCTGAGTTTTCCACATTTGCTGGCATATTGAGTGCAGCACTCTCACAGCATCATCTTTCAGGATTTGAAACAGCTCAACTGGAATTCCATCACCTCCACTAGCTTTGTTCTTAGTGATGCTTTCTAAGGCCCACTTGACTTCACATTCCAAGATGTCTGGCTCTAGATTAGTGATCACAACATCATGATTATCTGGGTCATGAAGATCTTTTTTGTACAGTTCTTCCGTATATTCTTGCCACCTCTTCTTAATATCTTCTGCTTCTCTTAGGTCCATACCATTTCTGTCCTTTATCGAGCCCATCTTTGCANTTCTTTGGAATTGGAATGAAAACTGACCTTTTCCAGTCCTGTGGCCACTGCTGAGTTTTCTAAATTTGCTGGCATATTGAGTGCAGCACTTTCACAGCATCATCTTTCAGGATTTGAAAGAGCTCAACTGGAATTCCCTTACCTCCACTAGCTTTGTTCATACTGATGCTTTCTAAGGTCCGCTTGACTTCACATTCTAGGATGTCTGGCTCTAGGTGAGTGATCACACCATCATTATTATCTGGGTCATGAAGATCTTTTTTGTACAGTTCTGTATATTCTTGCCACCTTTTCTTAATATCTTCTGCTTCTGTTAGGTCCATACCATTTCTGTCCTTTATCGAGCCCATCTTTGCATGAAATGTTCCCTTGGTAGCTCTAATTTTCTTAAAGAGATCTCTAGTCTTTCCCATTCTGGTGTTTGCCTCTATTTCTTTGCATTGATTGCTGAAGAAGGCTTTCTTATCTCTTCTTGCTATTCTTTGGAACTCTGCATTCAGATGCTTCTATCTTTTCTTTTCACCTTTGCTTTTTGCTTCTCTTCTTTTAACAGCAATTTGTAAGGCCTCTCCAGACAGCCATTTTGCTTTTTCGCATTTCTTTTCCATGGGGATGGTCTTAATCTTTGTCTTCTGTACAATGTCACGAACCTCCCTCCATAGTTCATCAGGCACTCTATCAGGTCTAGTCCCTTAAATCTACTTCTCACTTCCACTGTATAATCATAAGGGATTTGATTTAGGTCATACCTGAATGGTCTAGTGGTTTTCCCTACTTTCTTCAATTTAAGTCTGAATTTGGTAATAGGGAGTTCATGATCTGAGCCACAGTCAGCTCCTGGTCTTGTTTTTCTTGACTGTATAGAGCTCCTCCATCTTTGGCTGCATAGAATATAATCAATCAATTTCAGTGTTGACCATCTGGTGATGTCCATGTGTAGAGTCTTCTCTTGTGTTGTTGGAAGAGGGTCTTTGCTATGACCAGTGCATTTTCTTGGCAAAACTCTATTATTCTTTGCCCTGCTTCATTCTGTATTCCAAGGCCAAATTTGTCTGTTACTTCAGGTGTTTCTTGACTTTCTACTTTTGCATTCCAGTCCCCTATAATGAAAAGGACATCTTTTTTGCATGTTAGTTCTAAAAGGTCTTGTAAGACTTCACAGAACCATTCAATTTCAGCTTCTTCAGTGTTACTGGTTGGGGCATAGACTTGAATTACTGTGATATTGAATGGTTAGCCTTGGAAATGAACAGAGATCATTCTGTCTTTTTTGAGATTATTAGGGCCTAGAGGAGCTATTCCATGTTCAAGGTCAGAAGAGTTGGCAGTGAGGAGATACCCCTCATCCAAGGTAAGGAGCAGCGGCTGTGCTTGCTGGAGTAGCCATGAAGAGGTAGCCCACGTCCAAGGTAAGAGAAACCCAAGTAAGACGGTAGGTGTTGCAAGAGGGCATCAGAGGGCAGACACACTGAAACCATAATCACAGAAAACTAGTCAATCTAATTGCACTAGGACCATAGCCTTGTCTAACTCAGTGAAACTAGGCCATGCCCGTGGGGCCACCCAAGATGGGTGGGTCATGGTGGAGAAGTCTGACAGAATGTGGTCCACTGGAGAAAAGAATGGCAAACCACTTCAGTATTCTTGCCTTGAGAACCCCATGAACAGTATGAAAAGACAAAATGATAGGAAACTGAGTGAGGAACTCCCCAGCTTGGTAGGTACCCAGTATGCTACTGGAGATCAGTGGAGAAATAACTCCAGAAAGAATGAAGGGATGGAGCCAAAGCAAAAACAATACTCAGCTGTGGATGTGACTGGAGATAGAAGCAAGGGCCAATGCTATAAAGAGCAATATTGCACAGGAACCTGGAATGTCAGGTCCATGGATCAAGGCAAATTGGAAGTGGTCAAACAGGAGATGGCAAGAGTGAACATCAACATTCTAGGAATCAACAAACTAAAATGGACTGGAATGGGTGAATTTAACTCAGATGACCTTTATATCTACTTCTGCAGGCAGGAATCCCTTAGAAGAAATGAAGTAGCCATCATGGTCAACAAAAGAGTCTGAAATGAAGTACTTGGATGCAATCTCAAAAATGACAGAATGATCTCTGTTCATTTCCAAGCAATTGTAGAGAATATTAAAAAAAAAAAAATGTAGTGAATCAGCTTGGGCTACTAGAATGCTGTTAGCTTTCTAAGAGACTTTACTTTCTCTTACTATCAACAAAGAACCCACCCAAAGGAACTGTCATGTTAGACAGGAGAGCAAATGAAGCATTGATCACAATTTTTATTAAATGCTAATGCTGAAATTTTTAAAGCTCTGTCTCACCAAGTAGACTGTAAATATCCAATGCTTAGAGTGTGTTTTAATCATCATTGTATCAATTGCTTATCATGCTGCCTGGAACATAATTGGGAGCCAATATACAATTGTGGATATTTTCTCAACCAATTTATGCTAGTCACAGAGTCCTATCCTCAGTCCAAAATAAGCACACACACACACACACACATACACAAAGTGATGAGTGCCAGCAAGTAAATAGAAGATAATCTAGAAAAAATTTTCTACTTATGGCAGTCATAGGTATAAGCCTTCTATCTCATAAAAATGTCTACCCACAACCATCATCAACATACCACCTTTTCTTAATATGTTTTGAGTATGGAATTTGTGCAGTGAGAAAGGGATAGTTTTCATTCATAAGTCTTATGTGGAATGACTGTTTTCGAGATGTGTGAGACATACACACTCCCTTGATGCTGCAGTAATCTAGTATCAGTTAAGGGACTCAAGGAAAAAAAAAAAAAACACCTGTCTGAAAATGGCTGCACTTTAACAAACCCTTTCTTCTCTGTCTTTAAACAAAGAAAAAAATTGCTTGATTTCAGAGTTTATCAAGCTTAGTAAAGGAAAAATAGGGGAACAAGAAATCTGACCTAAAGTTTCAAGGCCTGTTCCAGCATCTAGGTCTGGCATTTTCTATCCATATAGTCACCTATTGCCTGGGAAATAGATGAGGTTCACAGATTAGAAGCATCCACATCGCCAGGGAACTTCAGAAATACAGAATCTGAAGCCGCACACCAGATCTACTGAAATTAAATCTATGTTTTACCAGGCAATTCATGTGTCCATTAAAGCTTAGAAAGTACTGACCTGGAACCTATGGTATGTGATGAAGACCTGGGGTTAATATGTTAAACTATACGTTAGAATATGTTTAAAGACAAAATTTAAAATTGACCGAAAAGATGATTCTTGAGACACACATAGAGGAAAGAATTTCTTTTCATATAAAGATACTAAAAGTCAGAAAAGGTCAGAGACTACATCCTGCAGTTCCAAAAGGCAGATTCAAACTGGTTTAAAGCAGAATGAACAACAAAAACATTAATCATCCCCTTCCAGGTTTCTAGCTTCAGATTTGCTTACAGATAAGAAAGACAGAAGGAAAATGTTCTGTCCCCGGAGGAAAAGTCAAAAAGTCAGACACAGCCTGGTGCTTAAATATGCTGGAAGAGAAATTCAGAAATTAGAAATTGTACCCCTGATAATATAAAAATAGTAATTCTATTTCCAGTCCCTACTTTTTACCTTCCAATGTGCTTTAAATTTCTCTATTTGTACATAGTTTTACATATTTAATGTCATTCCTCATTTTCTCCACTAGATTATTAATCCCATAAAGAAACTGACAGCTTCTCACCTGCTCAAAGCAATTTTCAATTGTTTGTAAAGACCTATTAAGTACTTTATGACCACTCACTGCCTAAAATACAAGGAATGATTAAATTTACGCAAGAGGAAACATGTGATTCAATTTTTCTTGCAATATTCAACTAATTCCTTTATCTCCCTAAACCCTTCAGAACAAATTCAATGTGTTCTCACCTTAGAGAGATCTTCCCTGCCCTACCCCCAATTTCTTCTTTTCTACTTCCCAAGCAATCTGCCCTTTCCTCTACTATAGCCCTTATAACATGCTGTGAATTGCTTGCTGTCTTCATATTTAACTATGATATCCTTGGATTCAGCACCATAACTCAGATTTAACTAGAGCCTTCTGGCTGGAATCAAATTTAAATCAAATATCTCATTTTGCAGCCTACATGAGTCCAATACTGTCCTCATTTTCAGTAAACTTCTGTTCATTTTTCAGTGTTGCTTCAGCTTATGGGTTAACCTCTGAGGATATCTATCCAGTGTTTATGCTAACTGGTACACACAGACCACAGTTTTATGGACATTTGCCAAAAGAACTCAAACATATTCATGACTGTAGGAACTTTGCTCAAGACTTGATGACAGCAGAAGGATTTAATAAAAATCTAATTTTTCAACCCAGCAGTGCACATTTTTTCTCCATCAGTCCTGTACACAGTCTGAGCTCAATTATATGATATAATCCACCACCTCCTGGATACACAATACACACCCTTGCCCCAACACCAAAGCCCAGGTTAGTCCATCTTCCCCAGCATTCACAATATCTCTTAGATGTTCTTACTCTAACCCTTCGGAATGTAAATAAATCTCTCCATGGAGAGCTAAGACCTGAGCATTCAGCTTTGCAGTCTATGGATTGCTCCCTGATCCTGGGGTTATCCGCTTTGAAATGTAACTATATAGCTCCTACCTCTGCAGAGGCAACTATCTCTGGAATCCTTATTATGCAACTAGTCATCAATTAACTTTCAGACTTATTTTTAGGGTGCTTCCCTGTTGGCTCAGTGGTAAAGAATTAGCCTGCAATGCAGAAGATGCAGGAGATGCCACAGTTTGGATTCCTGATTTGGTAAAATCCCCTGGGAGAGGAAATTGCAACTCACTCCAATCTTCTTGCTGGGAAAATACCATGGACAGAGGAGACTGGTGGGCTACAGTCTGTAGGGTCACCATGAGCGGGACATGACTGAGCGATTGAGCACACACACTTGTTTTTATAGTGCAGGTCTCAAGTTTCAATAAAATTTAGATAGTCCTAACTCTGCAGAAACAAACAAAAAAAATTTTTTCCTTGTACTTATGTGTATTTATTCTTCGTTCACATGCCTTAAGAGGTTTCTCTGTTTCTTAGAATTTAGAATTTTGTCAACCTACACTCAAGAATATATATATATATATAATCAAATCTTACCAGAAGTTGCTGCAATCTCTTAATCTTCAGTTCAAGTATTTATGCAATATGAGAACTTTCTCCCCAATTATTTGTTTGAATAGTTGCCTCTCTTTCATCTGATCCTTTTTCTCTTTCTGGAATAGAGGTTATTTACACATTTGTTCTCCTAGATGCATCTTCTCAATCTTTCTTCCATCATGGCTTTGAACTATTTCTTCCACCTCATTTTCCAAAGTATTAGACAAATATCTAAACATTGACTAAAACAATGTTTTTAATAAAAAGAATTGGGTTCTTCTGCTATATGTCAATATTTTTTTGTGTGCTTATGACATTTCTTACTGTTAAATTGTTACTAGTCTCTTTCAGCAGATCTATTTGATGCTTTTATCTCTGGCTGTGAGTCCCCCTAAAGCTGTTGACATCTTTGTCAGCTATGTGTCAGATATGGTAGCTGGAGCTATATAGTAGTACATAAATATAGTAGTACATCTATAAGTGGCAAAAGGTTAAGTCTTTCATATTCCTATGGGCCAGCAATATGACTCCCAGTACCTCAGTAGATCACATGAGTAATCCATCTTGTTGTCCAGATTCCCTGCATAGCCTCACCTCAAGTGTGGGAGAACTTGACTCATTCATTCCTCTCCTCCTGGATTCCTTGAGGACTTAAGAAACTAGGCAAGCACACATGGGGCTGATATTAACCTGCTGCTGCTGCTGCTGCTTCTAAGTCACTTCAGTCGTGTCCGATTCTGTGCGACCGCATAGACAGCAGCCCACCAGGCTCCCCTATCCCTGGGATTCTCCAGGCAAGAATACTGGAGTGGGTTGCNCTCATTCATTCCTCTCCTCCTGGATTCCTTGAGGACTTAAGAAACTAGGCAAGCACACATGGGGCTGATATTAACCTGCTGCTGCTGCTGCTGCTTCTAAGTCACTTCAGTCGTGTCCGATTCTGTGCGACCGCATAGACAGCAGCCCACCAGGCTCCCCTATCCCTGGGATTCTCCAGGCAAGAATACTGGAGTGGGTTGCCATTTCCTTCTGCAATTAACCTTCTATCCACGGTCTAAGATCTGTTACATTCAGAATCTTTTCCGAAAGCTCACTGGCTTTGGCCCATGAAACAGAAAACATTTCAGCTATCCTGTCTAAATTCTCCCAGGGAATAAGTCTCAATAATGACTAGCCCCAGTAGCTGTTTTGTCCAACAGAAGAAACTGGATTAGAATTAGGGAGTATAAACAAAGCGCCAAGGTATGACTTGAACCTATTTCCTGAATGAAGGGAACAGCAGTTGAGTTCAAGAAGCTAGAAAGTTTCCAAAGATAAAAGGCAGGTGGCCAAATGAACAGTGTTTACCAATGAGTATAGGTTGGGAGTGAGGAGGGGAGAATCAAGGATAATCAAAGTCTTCTTTCTAGTTTAGAAAATTAGTCAGATAAAGTAATCAAGAGATCAGCTGTTTCAATATAGCAAAATTTCATTCCATCTCCTAGTTCATTGCCATTGAATTATCTGTGACTCATATATTGAAGGAAAAAAAAAAAAAACAACAATACATAACTGTCAAGAAGAAATGAAGGTTATTTAAAAATACTTATATCCACAGGTCAACTTATGGTCATGATTGCTCTGACTCCATTTTCTAAATATATCCCATATCATCATCCTTATAATCTTGCTGCCATTAGACTGATGCCAGAGAGCTAGAGAATCCAATTCTTAGTATAAAAACTGATCCCACTTTGAAGTTCAGTGGTTGTTTTCTTATTTTTTAATTTCAGGTAAATATATATATCATGACACACCATGATAAATTGCTTGGCATAGTGGTACTCAGGGTGAAATTTTATAAACCTAGTTCTAGTACTTCAAAGTATACTTTCAAACAGGGTTAATAAAGTCAACTGGATTACTGATACTTCAGCACAAAGAGGAGCCTCACTGTTCATGGTTTCATAATAGCCTGTTTTATCTTATTTGTCACTATTTGCCTGAGAAAGCATGGAATTCATAGCACTTTTCACTCTGAAAATTACAACATGACCACTCTATTAGCATAATTTACAATTATATTCATCTATGTTCTTTGAACAGGAATTGTTTTTGAAGTGGAAATACATACTATGCTCTTTCCAGTAGTCAGCTGTCAAAACATAATAATGACAACAACAACAACAAATAATAATAATAATATTGTAACATCAAAAATGCTAAACAACATAGGGAAAGATTAAAGGCTGAGCACTAAGAGACTCAGCTAAAGGAGGGAAAGATAAAAGCAGAAAAAAGTAGCCAAACAGACAAAATTGATTGTTTACTGCAATGAATGCTGAGTTAGAGGAAAGCTGAATGTAGAATAGCTCTCAGTTATTTGCTTATTCTCCATGTTATTTCTGAAATAATTTAAGACTTCTTACATAAACTGGGCAAAATGACAAAGGAAAAAAGAGATTAAAAAAGAACACTGAACACGGTTATGTGTGCAAAATTGAGTTAGAAATGTTTAATCTAAAAATGCCTGTTATAAAACCAACACACTTGCTATAGAAAGTTAATCATAAATTTGACTCTAAGCTTTTCAGTAGTCAATTCTAAAAGGGAAACATTGTGATCAGTTGCACAATTCCCTGTACCTGTAGATAGAAACTGTCCAATTGTTCAGGAGCCCCGCCATGATTCTGGTGGGTGAAGTCAGATGGGAATATTTCCTGGAAATCCCTGGAAATGCAGTGTCATGACCTATGTCTTCCACAGCATTCTTACAACAAAAGAAATAGAAAGATTCATAAAACTGTTTCTTATCTTGTCCCTCAGCCAGTGTAAGGCAAAAAAAAAAGAGAAAGAAAGGCACATTTTACTTAAAAAAAAAAAAAAAAAAAGAATAGTTTACAGGGTGTGTGTGCATGTTAGTGGCTTAGTCATGCCTGACTCTTTGAGACTCCATGGACTGTAGCTAGCCAGACTCCTCTATACATGGAATTCTTCAGGCAAGAATACTGGAATGGGTAGCTGTTCCCTTCTCCAGGGGATCTTCCCAACTCAGGGATCGAACCCAGATCTCCTGCATTGCAAGCAGATTCTTTCTCAGATTCATTTGAGCCACCTATTGAGTGGTAAAAGAAAGTAATAGTTCTTAAATGTTCAAAAATTCTTAGTAAAAACAATATAGCGCTATATTACCCCAAAGCTTCCAGGTCTCTAGAGAGTTCTCTCAGAAATAGCCCATAGACCCCACTGAGCACTAGTGGTTTGGAAACAGTAAGAACAGATGTTAAGGGGACTCAAGAAAGAAAATCTGATAATCTGATGATGAACTAATGACTTGACTAAACTTCCAGTTTCTTTGGACCCAGTGGGACATGTTTCTGACTTTCTTAAGTTGTGAAGAAGCTTGGGGCTGGCACCAGGATTAAGGGTGAGGCAGGCACTAACAGAGCCTCATGAAATCTACAATCTCTAACTCAGAAAGAAGTTTCACCCTTTTTGAAGGAAAAGTCCCAGTTTGGGGTTCAGGATCAATTCATGAATATCTAATTACCTGTTATCCTTAAACTAGATAGTATAGGAACAGAGATTTCAAGTGAACGGAAACAAAGATCAAGAAAACAGAATAAATGTTTCCTGGATCTGAAGGCAATTTTGAATGGTGGAGGATAAGCAAGAGGGGGTTGATGACAGAAAGAGGAGCTAATCTGTTTATTATGTGCAAAAATCTTAACAACTCAATAATAATAGATCATCAATATTAAGTGAGAAAATTCATATTAGTAAATATCAAAATAGAGTTGAGGAAGTATGTGAGCAGATTACCATAATTTGTTTTGTTGTTTGTTTCATTCTCAAGAGTGTTAGTTGAGGACTTCACTGGTGGTCCAGTGGTTGAAACTCTGGGCTTCCAATGTCGGGGGCGTTGGGCTCAATCACTGATCAAGGAACTAAGACCTTATTTTGGCCAGTGGAAACTGCCAAAATAAATAAAAGATATTAACAAATTTCATTTACATTGATAGTGCATAAATGTTATCCAAGTTACAATCAAAGGTCATTTGCTTTAAAAAAAAAAAAAGACTATTGCTTGAGACTATATAAAGACTTGTTCGTGACAAGTGCATACCTCTTCCTTTCCTTCTAATTTTATGTGCTAAAAGCAGAAACCAGAGCCAAAGGAAAAATGGGCCATATGGGGACCTACACATTTGCATACTGATACTTGAAGCTTTGAAAGCTGAATGAATGGAGAGCAATTCATTTTGATTCTTAGTCTCTCTGCTGTTACCCCAGCTTTACCCATTTTTTCAGTCATTAAATAATTCTACCCAATGGCAGAAAATATTCATGAATCGTATCTTAAAATCAATAGGCTAAAAAAGAAACAGTCTCACCCATGGCCCTAAGATCCATTCTCCATGAAGACTAATATCAATCTTAATATAATCATGTTGAAGGCCAGACATATTTTGATCAATGGTGTCTAGGCAACTATTAGAGTAGTTGTTCAGAACATACAGATAATAGCAATGACAAAGACCAATCTCAGAGCCAAGTTTTAAAGAGCATCAGGAGAGCAATGACAAAGATAAGATTTAAAATACTAATAAAATAAAAACAAAAACAGAGACTAGGGTCTGCAGAAATCTGAATTATGTAATTTGAGCATCTATTTCCTGAAAAACATTTTCACTTAGGAAATTGAAAAAAAAAAAAAAAAAGGAATGAGTTAGCCTGAAAGTGAAAGTGACGTCACTCAGTCGTGTCTGACTCTTTGGGACCCCATGGACTGTAGCCTATCAGGCTCCTCTGTCTATGGGATTTTCCAGGCAAGACTGCTGGAGTGGATTGCCATTTCCTTCTCCACGGGATCTTCCCAACCCAGGAATCAAACCCCAGTCTGCCGCATTGGAGGCAGATGCTTTACTATCTGAGCTAAAAAAAAAAAAAAAAAAAAGCTGTTTCCTGCATGACCTAGTAGTATAAAGGTTTCAAAGTTTCCAAGTGAGAAGTCTAAATTTGAAGCACTGGAACTCAAAATCACTTGCAAACAATTAAGAATGGTTTTCCAATACAACAGCAGCAAGCTAGAAGCAATTTCTGTTCCTTTGAGATCATGCTCTGTTATCCAATTTTGGCATTAAAGATTAAGAAACTTAAGAAAGACCTAATAATTATATAAGCTTCTAATTGCACACATTGTTCTAATAAGATTATGTGGTCAATTTTGAGACTGGGTAAACATTTTGAAATGGCCTTACCAGAGTTCTGCATATAAAAAGGTTTTTTTGTAATCTTAGTCCTAATCCTGTTTTAGAAAATCTCTTATTGAGAATTTGATGAGACCATTTCAGTATCAGTGTGCTTCTATCCCTTTTTCTAAACAAAAGCCTTGTTGTAGGCAATCAATTCAGCGAGCCAATCAGCTTTCCACCATGCATCCTCTTAAATATTTTCTCTGAAGCAATGTTTCTAAATCCGTATGCTTTCAATAAGATGCTAATAAATGTTCTGTGAGGGGGGAAAAAAAAAACAAGTTTACATAGTTGACTAAGCTTGAGGCTGTCTGGTAAAACACACTTAAATAACAGGAATTCTCTTAAGCATTTCGCCTCCTCTTGAAAGAGTCAACATTTAGCATCAGTTAAGCTCCCCCTTCCTTTATTTTTCCCCAGAACACTATTTTTGTCTTTCAGACTTAATTCCCATGGAATTTAGAAAGAATATCTTTGAAAGATAATAATAAGGAAAACTGTAGGTGGGATTAGTGAGCCTCACAGAGTGGAATGTACCTGTCTTACAGAAATGTGCCACTTGAGGCTTTATTCCACAAGCCAGTTCTACTTAATGAGCAACTTCTCCCATCCATCCTGGATGGAAAAGCCTGATTTGGGGTCTCTGAAGCCCTGTGACCCAGGAATCAAGCATGTTTTATGCCTCTACTGAATATCTGTCACCTTTACATGTCACCAATCTCAGTGAAGAGATGGGATTGCCAGCTGACTTCATCTGGCTGTGGGTATTAGAGCCTAAATTTCTACAGGTGCAGAGGGAGGTAAACTGCCAGGTAATACAGCCTCGCCTCCTTGGGTTGAAGAACTCCACTCAGGCATTTGGCTTTCTTATGTTACTTTTCAATGAGAATGAGACAAAGAGCCTGGCTGAGAAGACAGCCCTGCTTGTTCTCTCTCAAGCTGTTCTGAGATCTCTACCAATGGAAACTCACCAGGACTCCAACATTGATCTAAAGATGTCTATTAACAATCCACTTTAGAAACATTTGGCTTGTGAAAACTTGTCCAGTGAAGATAAAATTTGATTAGAAGTTAATCTAGGGAGATTGGGATTGACATATATATACACTATGTATAAAACAGATACTAATGAGAACCTAGTGTATAGCACAAGGAACTTAGTGCTCTGTGGTGATCTAAATGGGAAGGAAATCCAAAAAAGAGGGTATATAGGTATATGTATAATTGACTCCCTTTGCTATATAACAGAAACTAACACACCATTGTAATGGTGTCTTAGTTATAATCTAATACATACTTTTTAGAAATAACAAAAAAGAATATTATTAAATCATTAAAAAAAAAACAAAAACCCTTACTCTACTGGATTGCCAAAAAGTCTGTGTTACGGCTTTTTAGTGCCATTTTACAGAAAAACCCAAACAAACTCTTTGGCCAGCTCAATACTAATGAAGACATATGCTGGCTAATAGAACCAATAAATGGTATCCACAGAGGCTAACAAGCTTACCCAAAGTCATACCTTTGGAATTCTTTCCATTATACCATGTAGTTTAGTCCATTCAATCTTTCTCCTCATTAAAATACGTATCAGCCCAATGTCCCTTCCTCACAGAGCCACACCTAACCAATTTACCTAAAGCATCTCTGTCCCTATCAATTTATGCTTTTATTTAATAAAAATTATCACAATTTGAAAGTATTTCATGTGTTTATGTCTTTGTTATCTATTTCACCCTGATGGAGTGAAAGTTTACAATGCAAGTATCTTATCCTTTTATGTTCCACTTTATCACAAACACCAAAAACAAGTACTTGGAGCTTATCAGAATTAAATCAAAACGGGAGATCAGGAAGAGAAATCTATGCTTTCAAGTTAGTAAAAATCCTAATTCCCATGATAGACTTTCCTTCATAGCCATGTTCAGTCTATAAAGGGAAAGTGGGATATTGTGTGCCATGGGAACTTTTAAGGGGATAATCACCTGCCTGAAATGATTAAAGGAGTCTTCAACTTGGATGCAGGAGGCTGAACCTCATGGCTCTCTAGGGGGCCATCTGTTTATATCTATACTAACAAATCATTTCCACTCACCTTTTTTGACCCCAGTCTTCGATCTTTCCAGTTTCTAGTTGTTAAAAGAACCCAGACACTTCCAAATTTCTATACGTGTTACATCTCATAATATTAATGCTTGTGATTTTAGTTGACAACAATTCTGGTGCAATTTATTAATTAGTGTTAGATTGCTCACCTGATTGGTTTCATAATTTTTTTATGATGAGATATATAGTAAGAAAGTAATTTAAATAAAATAAAGTGAAATAAATATTTAAATCATTTCTATGATTTTTAAGAGTTGGAGAACATGCTAGAGTTATGTCTATAAAGCAAACTAAAATCACAAAATGCTATAAGCTCTTAGCTATCCTGCATTCCCAATATGAAATTTTTGGATATTTGGGGACATATGTATTACTGACAGATTTTAGTCTCTTTTACTTTTAACCTATGAGAAAAGTCAATATGAAGGAAAAGACAATTTTTAAAATCAAGTTTGCTAAACATAATGACCAAAGAAATGTAATAGGGGGAAGGAGTGAGGGCCTGTAAAATTTAAGAAAGGAGGACCAAATTTGAAAAGACAGAACATATCAGTGAGTCACATCATTTAATTTTATGGATGTATACTGATGTTGCCATTCAAGCCATCTCCCTCAGCTAATGAGGACGAAATCCATAAGATTTATATACATTTCCCTCTGTCATTCGACTTCATATGTGAACTTTATTTCCTAAAGGTTAATTCAACTTCTTCCAAATTATTTAGAAAACTAACATTATATATTCACCTCTGGAAGATAAACCACTCTCCCAAAAGTTACCTGAGTGGACATATTTTAAGCTGTATCACAATGCTTCATGATTACAATAGCAAGAACTTATTTAGATATCACCAATGCATATTTGATCTTTTTAAATAGCTTTCAACCATGAAAGCACATTATTTCTTTTATTTCTTAAGTACTCAATATACTCATGGTTAGTACTACATATTTTATGGTCCAACTTTTCCCTTATCATTTCAGAAGACTTGATCTTAGAAAACTGCAAACTTTTTGAGTTCAAGGTTTCATCAAAATTATGACAAGTTATTTTATTGACATTGACAAAAGGTTTCTAAATTTATATGAAGGGGCAAAAAGCCCAACACGATATTTAAGGTGAAGAACAATGTTGGAGAACTGACACAACCTGTCTTCAAGATTTATATAAGGCCTCTGTGATCAAGACAGTGTGGTATTAGTAAAGAAGAAACAAATGTATCAATGGGACAGAATAGAGGGTTCAGAAATAGACTCCTAAAAATAGTTACCTTTTACAAAGTAGTAGGCTACAGTCCATGGGGTCGCAAAGAGTCGGACACGACTGAGCGACTTCACTTCACTTCACTTCACTTACAAAGGGGAGAAGTCAATAGGATGGAACAAAGAGTCTTTTAAACAAATAGAGCTAAAACAACTGAACATCCACAAGCAAAAAAGAAAAGAAAAAACCCCACAAATATATCTAGACGCAGACCTTACTCTTTTCAGAAAATTAGACCAAAATCACAGATCTAAAGGTAAAATGCAAAACTATAAAATTACGAGAAGATAACATAGGAGAACATCTAAATGACCTTGGGTATGGTGATGTCTTTTTATAAGCAACACTGAAGTCATAGCCATGAATGAAATTATTGATAATATGGACTTAACGAAAATTAAAAACTGTTCACTCTGTAAAAGATTACATCAAGAGGATTAGAGGACAAGCCACAGACTGAAAACAAACATTTCAAGTGGCACATCTAAGAAAGAACAGCTATCCAAGATATAAAGAGAGCTTTTAACACTCAACAATAAGGAACTAACAACTTGATTAAAAAATGGGCCAGACAGACACTACACCAAAGATAAAGATCGCAGCAAGCATATGAAAAGATGCTCACTTCATTTGTCAGAGAAATACAAATTAAAACAACAGTCAGATACCACTAAACACCTATTAGAAAGGTCAAAATCCATGATGCTAATAATACCAAATCCTGGCAAGAATATTTTGGTAATTTCTTATGAAACTAAACATACGATCTGCTAATAATGCTTTTGGTATTTTCCCAAGGGAATTTAAAATTATTACAAAAAATTTACACACAGTGTTTGCTGTTGTTGTTTAGTCAGTAAGCCATGTCTAGCTCTTCTGACCCCATCATGGACTATAGCCAGCCAGGCTCCTCTGTCCAGGGGATTCTCCAGGCAAGCACACTGGAGTAGGTTGCCATTTCCTCCTGCAGGGAATCTTCCAGACCCAGGGAGTGAGCCCACGTCTCCTGCATTGGCAGGTGGATTCTTTACCACTGAGCCACAAGAGAAGCCCACATACAGTATTTACAGCAGCTTTATTCATAATTGTCAGAACTTGGAAGCAACCAAGATGTCCTCAGATAAATAAACTGTGGTAAATCCAGACAATGGAACATCAATCAGTGCTAAAAAGAAATGAGCTATCAAGCCATGTAAAGACATGGAGAAACTTTAAGTGCATATTATTAAGTGAAAGAAGCCAATCTGAGAAAGCTGTACACTGTAATTCCACTATATAACATTTTGGAAAAGGCAAACCTATAGACAGAAGAAAAAAAAAAAAGGAAATCAGTGATTGGCAGGGGTGACAGTCAGTGGGGAAGGAGATGAATAAGCAGAGCACAGAGAATATTTCAGGCATGAAAACACTCTGTATGATATAATAATGATTGAGAAGTGTCACTATATCTTTATATTCCAAACCCATAGAATGTACAATACCAAGAGTGAACCTTAAGATAAACTGTGGACTTTTGACAATTATGATTGATGACTTTGATGATTATGATGTATCATTGACATCATCCTTGGTTAAAAAAGGAAAAAAAAAAAATTACCATTCTAGTAAGTGATGCTGGGGAAGGTTATACATGTGTGGAAGCATGGGGTGTGTAGAAAATCTCTATACCTTCCCTTCATTTCAGCTTAAAGCTATTTTTAAAACTTTAATTAACTAGAAAGAAGAAGAAGGAAGGCAGCTATAAGGAAAAAGGGATGAAGGAGTAATCCTATTTTTGTTTGGAGTCTTTCCCCAATAGCAGAGGCCTGTCTGTCAGCCACAGATAAAACCCCACATCTCAGTTCCACTCCCTTTTGACCTTCACACACTCTGCACCACTCCTTGCTTGTCCAACAACACTGAATCTATTTTACCTGTGACACCACCTTGTAACATCATGGGGGCCCCGGGGGCGTCAGAGGCACTGATGCTGATGCACAGCCTATGGATTTCCTGTGGAAGCAGATGTTATCAGTACCACTGACCTCCATAGGCAATTGCTCGGCTGATTAGTAGGAGAAATAGCAACCCCTGACTTGACAAAAGCAATAAGGGAGAAGGAATCCTGAGTTAAAACAGGAGAGTGAGCTATTGCCGCAGTAGGAAAGGGAAATTCTTCATTCTAGGATAACTCCCAGGAGGAGGAACAAGAGAACTTAGAGAGGCAAAAAAGATGAGATCGCAGTTCTAATTCCACTATTAATTAGAAGTATCTGGAGGGAAACTATTTCACCTTCTGGAATCTCCATTAATAAGCAAATTTATAATGGTAACGAGATAATATTTATGAAACATTTATTATGGGCCAGAAGATGCACTAAGTGTCTTACATGTGTTCCTTCATTCTTTGTAATTACACTTTGAGGCAAGTACTCCTATTATTATCCACATTTTACTCATGTGGAAACTCGAGGTTTTGATAGCATAGGAAAATTATTTAAGCCACTGAGTGCTGGAGCTCTGGTTGGGAGAACAGCTAATGACATCATCCTTGCACTCCTATGAAGACTGTGGACAGGACCCAAGGAGATAATGGATATATAGTGTTTGGAAATCCTCCCAAATGAAGGAATAGCTTTCGTCATAGAGTCATATGGAAACATTAAAATGACACCCAACATCTTTCATGCCTACTATTGCTCCAGTATTTTCTTCATACCTCCCTACTCTGTCCCTGGTATTTCGTATTTGTGCATGTCTTGCACTTGACATTTCTCTGTGGTGCCGTCACTTTTGTGAAAATGTTGGCATCTCTTTTGCTTTTCTCCCAGTCATGAGGTTGAGCAAACCAGTGGAGCTTAACATTGGCTCACTCAGCCCTTGATGTGTAGGTCAAACTTCTTCCAGGTAATACATTTAGGGCAGAGAGTATATAAGCATAGAAATAATTCTTTCTTAGGTCACGCCATCTGTCACTTGCTTTCAACAAAGATAACAGGAAGGGAGGAAAAAAGGCAAACAATGCAGAGGCTACTTCTCCTCAAGGAGAGAATTATTTATCAGTAAGTGGTTACTTCTCATTAATTGGCAGTAAGGAATCTAGAAACACCTTGCCTTCAATTTCTTTCTACACTCAAATGCAAACTGCTTATATTACTATTCTCCCCCCACCCAAAATAATTTTGATTAAAATTTAGTAATATATTTAAAAAAAGAAAAGTGCTTATCAATCATTTTCACCTTAGTACAAGGTAGTTTATATCTGAAAGGGACATATCTTTTTATCTGTATCTCTATATCTTTATATCAGTACTTTATATCTGAAAGGGATCTTGCTACAATGATATTGGAAAGCATATGAAGTGCCTCCATCATCAGAAAAGAAGAGGCAGGATGTTAGTATAGGGCCACCTCTGCTCCTCTAGAGTGGTGTTCACTGCTGGATGTTATTAGACTAATGATGATCATATTACTCACATATATTGATTTTTATAGTACTACAGCCTTCATGTAGCACACATGATCCCATGCTCCTCTTACCAGAGAATATTAGAATAAGAGAAAGAAGCACCTGGAATGCCTTGCCTACAAAGAGGCTACGACTATATATGAAAAGAGGCCTTCAGAATCAAGAGCCCTGACAGATGCCCAATTATATGGATATGGCACAAGTGGCTACTTGGCTCAAAAATTTGAATATCTCATGACCAACATAGGGGAATAAAGTATAGGTCTTAGAAACTGTGGGGATGCAGTAGAAACTCTGGCTCTGGCCTTGGTCCAATGAGCAACAGAAGTGTCAGTTGTAAATTAGGATCTTGGGAGTAGATGAGTGATTTAATATTGGGTTGACCAAAACGTTCATTTGGGTTTTTCCACAGATGTTACAGAAAATCCTGAACTTCTGGGCCAACACATATTAACGCTCACTTCATTGTGGGCAACATAGAGAGAGCTAGGATGACTTACTGGAAAAAGTGACTCTTGGTTGGGAAACAGAAGAAGACAGAAAAGAGAAACAGAAAATGGGATGGGGGTTGGCACCACTGTTAGAGGTCAACTCATTATTTTCTCCTAACATTTAAGTGGTGGGTAGAATAAAAGAGTTTTGCTCTGGATTACCATTGAGTCACTACCTAAACTATGTATGTTGTTTTACCTCTCATTTGTTCACCTCTAAATTGAGATATTTCATCCTTATCTCCCTTCAGTTCAGTTCAGTTCAGTTCAGTCGCTCAGTCGTGTCCGACTCTTTGCGACCCTATGAATAGCAGCACTCCAGGCCTCCCTGTCCATCACCAACTCCCGGAGTTCACTCAGACTCACGTTCATTGAGTCCATGATGCCATCCAGCCATCTCATCCTCTGCCGTCCCCTTCTCCTCCTGCCCCAATCCCTCCCAGCATCGGGGTCTTTTCCAATGAGTCAACTCATCGTATGAGGTGGCCAAAGTACTGGAGTTTCAGCTTTAGCATCATTCCTTCCAAAGAGTACCCAGGGTTGATCTCCTTTAGAATGGACTGGTTGGATCTCCTTGCAGTACAAGGGACTCTCAAGAGTCTTCTCCAACACCACAGTTCAAAAGCATCAATTCTTTGGCGCTCAGCTTTCTTCACAGTCCAACTCTCAGGTTGTTATAAAAATATTTTATATGTTTTTTGTAAATGAAAAGGATTCTAGATATATTTTAAATAATGAGCTTGCAAGTATATGAAATGTTTTAGAAGGAAACTGGATTTTCAGGTTGGAATTTGACGTTAGAATAGGTCAAGTCTTAGGGACAGACCATTTGAGTCCTAATCTTTATTCTACCACTTGAATTAGTCTATGTCTCAGTTTTCTAATCTGTAGAATGAAGATAATAGTAGCTCCACTTCATACGACGGTTATGTTATTGGATTTTAGTCGCAGAATCACTGTTAATTCACAATATGACATTGGCCAAGTTATTTCACTTCTTTGGGCTTCCATGTATTCATATTTAAAACAGATTTCAATCTCAAACAGATAATTTCTGAATCTTCCGTGGTTAAATTCCATGATTCTCTCATTATGTGCATCATTTATAATGTGCATTGCATATAAAGTAGTAAATATTGCAAACTTTTAAGTTGATAATGAAATATCATCAATATCTTGGAGCTGTGTTAGAAACAGGAAAGTAATGACTAGTAAAACTGATAATGCCCATAGCAAAAGGAAATGAGACATTTAAAAAAGTAATAGAGGCATTCACTGCTCCATTAATAAAGGGAACAAAGCAAATATAAGTGGGCCTATCACTATAAGTCAGTCTGACTGATTGACTTTAAGAAATAAGACTGTAATTAATGCACATCATTTACAAATATAGGGGAATGGAGACAATTGTTTAACCAGTGGTTGCAAATCACAGTTTAAGAATTATACTCAATCATTTAAAATGGATTGAAATCCTCACATGTGGGCCATGAAATTGGCCCTTGGAGCTCTCCCACTCATAGCTCCTACACAGGGAACACAGCCAGACGGTTTTACAATCCCTATATGCTGCTTCTGTGTAGCAATGGCAACGGTAGGACTGTTTCATTGCCTTGCATGATTCCTGGGAAAGAGCTTGCACAGATTGTTCAGTGTCTTCATGGACTCCTCAAAATCTTTAAACCCTTATAATTTCGGCCTAGGTAATAGTACGGGTGCTAACTAGATCACATCCCGGGTCAGCTAGCACCATTTGTACTGCCAGTTAAAGTTTCAAAAATGTTAACAGGAAATGAATCGTAAAAATTCTCAGTGCTAAATGCAGAGCTGAATTTAACATTTGTTACTGGAGGAGAATTATTTTTTGACTCATAAAGCTCAAGGTGTTTCCAGGTTTCTGTTTCATTTGTTGGCAGGCTTATCAGCCGGGTTCCTTCTACCACCCATCCTGAGCAAGAGCAAGCTGACATTCTGTGCTATCCCAAGGCTATGCTCCACATCCCAGGTCTTATGCCGCCTCCCAAGTGCATGCTTTGTATGTTCTGTGTCAGGTGCCACTTTATTCAGTCCTGAAATATTTCTGAAACCTCAGCCTGCTGATCTCCGGTCCCTCTGCTTTTTGCATTATTTTATTTCTGACATTAAATCTCTGACTAACTTGTTTGATTTTAGAATGAAATGTTCTAATTATTCCAGATGTACAGCCGTTTTTATACCCACTGACCTGTCCCTCATAGCCCCTGCAAAGAAAAAACAAAAAACCCAAAGTGCTAAATTATCTTGAAATTCTTTTAAAATTTATATAATCAAAATGTGAAGTGGATGCCTTTAGCCTGCAACAACAACAAAAAGTGAACTACTTCATTCAGCAAGTACTTGGGGCTCTTATTTAAAAAGAAAAACATTCCAGTAAAGGTCACAATATGGTCATAAGATCAAAGCTAACTTTATTTTCTAACTTGATTTAAAATAACCTATTATCAAAACCCAAAGCAAGCTTTTAGTAACTTTACTGCTTTTGTTTTAAAACAGTAATGTTTAATGGGAATATTAATGTTTTTCTTATACCTTCTGCCTATGAGAGCACTTGTTTCTAGGCTTCCTACAACAAAACATTAAGAGTTTAGTTCACATCATGCTGAAACAATAAAGTTGAGCGAAAACTGAAGGCAAATACATCTTCAGTGAGATTCCATCATCCCTTATTAATGCCATAATTGAGGGCTATAAATCTGTTTCTTATACAATTCATGCAATAAAATACTTAATGGATTGTGAATGACATGTTATAAAACTAGGCATTAAGTATCGCAATTTATATTTAAATGGGCTTCAGACATAAATAAATGCTCTATAAATAGCAGGCTTTCTCAAGTCAGAAGATATAACCTTCCATTTACTTCTAGCAGACCTGGGAGCAGAATCATTACGGAGTGTGTTGCTGTCACCAAATTGTTATTTTATCTTGAATTAGGTTGTTTTTTTTTCTTTACATTTAAAATAGTTTATGATTACAAAATTGTTCAAGGGCTCTTCAACCAAAATCAGCTCCAAGTACTGCCTTTATAAGCAAAGCCCTCTAAAAGGATGTCAGAATGATCTTACCCCTAAAACTGGATTGTGTGGCATTGATATTGCTGCCTGATCCATAATGAACATATGATGAAAAGATGGAACACAGTAAGAATGAGGTACCTGGAACCATGAAAATATCTATTAGCCCAAATCTACTCAGTCCCTTTGTATTACCTTCTCTCTAAATGGTCATTTCCCTAGGGGACATCACTGTGGCATTTACCACTCAGTAAATCTGCAAAGGAGACACAACCTCCTCACTCAAGAGACTGGGAGGCAAAGCACCACTCATGGCATATTTTAAGTAAACAGGGTGGCTCAGGCCATGCAATGTGAAGCTTATAGAAGTGCTGTGAGTGTGAAAACAAAGCCAAGTTTTAGATCCTGTCCAAAGTTTAAGCCCATATCTGCTTGGCATCTTGTAAGGCAAATCAAGGTTATAATATTAAAGCACCCCTCGTTTCTGTTGTGAAGTCACAATTTACCTTCATATTCTGAATATGTGAGTGTGTGTGTGTATCTGAAATCTAGTCTTTGACTTCAGAAACTCTGACAAATATGACTACTTCAATCTGTTCAAAGGACCAGTGGCTCACTAGATGAGAGGGAGGATAAGCATGGACACACTAATGTTTGCAGATGAGAACTACCAATAAAATACTAGTCTTAACTACCTTGGGGAACTGAATGAGCCAGAAATGCCTACACAACACTAGACATAATGAACCATCATTGCCGGAGTGCTGGATGGTGAGACTAGGCCTAAGGTTTGATTCCACATTAACCCCACTTGCTAATTTATGGACCAGTGATTCCAGAACTATATTATTTTAAAAGCTAGGGAAGGCCAAGTCTAGGAAATGAACTCTAACATCCATTCTAATATTAACATACTCATATCTGAGTCTGAATGTTTCAATCCTGTCTATGTCATCCATTATTTGTTACTTTTCTGACCCCATACCAGTCTTATCATTCCCATACAAATATAAAATTAATCACTTTGAAAGCTGCTCAGATGAAATTTCGTATTTTCCAAGTAAAGTATTCCCAGAGATTGAGGTGAAAAGTCTCTATCTCTGGCAATATTCTGCTCTGCTTTTCAGAATTAGGACCAGGTGGTCTCTGAACAGAAGCCACTAAACGGTGGCCACAGATATCACTCTCTACCTGATGAAAGCTGTGGGCTCCTCTGCTGCTTCCCTTGTTCACTTCAGTGCGTTTCTTTCATATCACTGGGTAACGCTTCAAGCCAGGGGTAGTTCTTGGACATCAGAGGGGAAACAGTATTTGGAAAGTGTATCCCAATTTATAACTGTGAAGTTCAGGTACAGTAACAGATCCCATGAATATTAGACATCTCATTTTAGAAGTAATGAAACCACCTTAGATACATATATTGATTTGTCTCAGTTCTACCCATAGGAATGTACCTGCTGCTGTGTCGCTTCAGTCTTATTTGACTCTGTGCAACCCAGAGACGGCAGCCCACCAGGTTCTCCCATCCCTGGGATTCTCCAGGCAAGAACACTGGAGTGGGTTGCCATTTCCTTCTCCAATGCATGAAAGTGAAAAGTGAAAGTGAAGTCACTCAGTCATGTCTGACTCCTAGTGACCCCATGACTACAGCCTACCAGGGTCCTCCATCCATGGGATTTTCCAGGCAAGAGTACTGGAGTGGGGTGCCATTGCCTTCTTCACCCACAGGAATACATGTTCTATAAAAGTAGGAATCTGTATCTTTTAATCCTTGCTATACCCTAGGCATCTAAAAGAGCAACTGGCACATAGTATTCACTTAAATACTAACACTTATAAATAAATAGGTGTTTTAATGAATTTTACAGCAAATATATGAGAGAGAATCCCAAATCTTGTGGAACTTGATGTACTCATAAAAGTACCAGTTCTCAGTAAAGTACCAAGTCACAGAGATTGCCCTCAACTGCAGATACCAGCAGTTATGTGAGCTAAGTAATAATTTCTGTGCCCCAGTTTTATCATCTGTAAAATGGGTATGATGATATTTGTTGAAAGAATAAAAAGAGTTAAAGATTTTGAGAATGCTACCATGGTACTAGGCACATCAAAAAAGGCTTAGAAAATCTCAGATTTGTTTCCTTTTTTTTCTCCTTTTTTTTTTTTTTTTTTTTGTATGCTGTTCCCTCTTTTCCCCTCTATCCTCTTTTTTTCTGACTTTATTCTTTCCAAGTCCCTTTTTCTCTCTCAGGGTCCTCCACTAGGCAGCTCAACTTTAAAGATAATTTAAAAAGTAAAAAAGGCTCCACCTACTCCCCATGGCAGTAGGAGAAGAAATGCTATGCAACCTAGACAGCCTATTAAAAGGCAGAGATTACTTTGCCAACAAAGGTCCATCTAGTCAAAGCTATGGGTTTTTTCCAGTGGTCATGTATGGATGTAAGGGTTGAAGTATAAAGAAAGCTGACTGCTGAAGAATTGATGCTTTTGAGCTGTGGTGTTGGAGAAGACTCTTGAGAGTCCCTTGAACAGCAAGAAGATCCAACCAGTCCATTCTAAAGGAAATCAGTCCTGAATATTCATTGGAAGGACTGATGCTGAAGCTGAAACTCCAATACTTTGGCCACCTGATGTGAAGAACTGACTCATTGGAAAAGACCCTGATGCTAGGAAAGATTGAAGGCGGGAGGAGCAGGGGACAACAGAGGATGAAATGGTTGGATGGCATCACTGACTTGATGAACACGAGTTTGAGTAAGCTCCAGGAGTTGGTGATGGACGGGGAAGTCTGGCATGCTGCATTTCATGGGGTTGAAAAGAGTTGGACACAACTGAGCAACTGAACTGAACTCCCCATAGCTGCTGTTTTTAGATATATCCCCTGTGACTCCAAAAGTAGAGAAAATTCCCAGGACAATCTAAGAGATTCACAGCGACCATTTTGTAAACATGAGATCTTGTTCTTACATTTGTTCTTTATAGATATTTCTTCTTTTTCAAACAATTGTTTCATAGTGAGGTTGTAATAGATTTCCTCAGCAACAGTGAAGAATTCCAGATCTCCCTATCTTTTTCCTTGTGAAGTTCTTTGTGGACGTAGATTTCCCTTGCATTATTCCTAAGTTGCTTAGCTTTCTATTGGCCACCAGGTTCTCTGTCCCTTTCTTCTCTTCAGTGATTTCTGGAGCCCTTGAAAGAGAGTGTTAGTCGCTTCAGCTGTGTCTGACTCTTTGCAACCCCATGGACTATAGCTTGCCAGGCTCCTCTGTCCATGGACTTCTCCAGGCCAGAATACTGGAGTGAGTAGCCATGCCCTTCTCCAGGGATCTTCTCGATCCCCTCGATCTTCTCCAGGGATTGAACCCAGGTCTCCTGCATTACAGGCAAATTCTTTACCATCCGAGCTTCCAGAGAAGCCCATACAGCCTGTTATTCAGAAAATTGTTGTTGTTGCTGTTGGTTTTCCAGATGCAGTCATCATTAGTGATCTTTTCTCTGCTCTACTGATTTATCTTTTTCATAATACTAGCTTTCACCTTTTTGCTAATTTTCAAAATTCATTTTTCTGTTTTATGTTTCTGTATTTGTCCATTTTGACCTTTTTTTTTTTTTTTACTGCTTGTCCTTTTATGAGCTAATAATCAGTTTGAGATGGTTAATCTGCTGCTGTTGATATTATACAAGGATCAGCTATCCTTCCTTTTCCTCCCTGATTATTCTGTTTAATTATTTAATCTTCAAATGTTCAATGTTCTATTTAAAAAGTTCTTCTCCACATTGTAAATTCTGCATACTATACTCCTTTCCTTAATCTAACCTATATTTTATGAGGCTAATTAACTGAATCTAAAGGATGTTCTCAAAGCCACATTGCACAAAGGAATATGAAAAACTTCCCATATGATGAATGTGGATCATTCTGGTTTCATCCAATCTAGAGCATCAGTTAGCAACTTCTCTGAGAAACTTATATTGCCAGGCCAGTTTCATTAGGTACGGCAATATCTCTCCTGTGATTCTTGCTGTGATCTGATCATAACTGTAAGAAGGGAAGTATTGAATTAAACTTCTCCACTTTAAAGTAAGTTTGAATCTCTGACAAAATTGTAAGATAGACATACACACCTCAGTGTCTTTGCAGATTCTCTATCTCAGCCCACTTCAACCTTTATAAGTATTCCTTCACCTCTGGCTCCTATATGTTGAAAAACCTCATCCTTGACTCTGCCTCTCCTGCGCATTCCACCATAGTGCCCCCAAGTCAAAGCTGCCCTGCAGATGTAAAACTGCCTAATGGACATTTTCCCTGACATCCTTTCCCATCAAAGTTCATCACTGTCCTATTATTCTGTGCTTATCCTACTTGAGTCATTAAAATGATGCAAACTAAATCTCAATTTGAGGTTAATGGCCATTAATGACTTAAAAGGTGACTCTTCTCAGGAGACTTCACTGTATTTTCAGAGTGCTTCTAACACCATAACCTGAAATATTGCAGAATGGTGGGAACTTCAAATTCCATGGCAGACAAGCAAGGGAAATACCACATGTGGATGATAACAGGGCTCATGTCACCTTCTAATCATATTAATACTACTTAATAAAGCTTTTCCTCTGAACCTGAGCATGACTGCCCCTGCTTACTGAAGACTGTAACTGGACAATTATACAGTTTGAAGGGATTATACCTGGTAGAATTTTGATGAGTTAATCAATCTTCTTATCTTTGGAGGCATAGTGATTATGAATTATTAGCTCGATTTCTGAATGCAAAAAGACGATGTTCTCTGAAGGGGAATCTGACTATTTGGATGTTAAGCAGAGTGGTTTTTTTTTTTTTTTTAATCAATTAAATAAAAGGTTTAAATTTTTCATATAGTTTGAGGGCTTAAATTTTTAATTCAAACTAATATGTCAAGCAATGGCACTTACGAAAATGGAATGATGCAAAGGGACTTTTATCAGTTGATAAGTGGAGATGAGAGGAAAATGCTGACAGATCAGCAGAGTTATCTAAAAGCCAAGAGGCAAGCAGAGCCTTGCAGATATCCAAGCCTGGCCAGGAAACAGAGATAAATGAGAGAAGAGAGCAGAAACCTCATTGTTACCCTCCTGCCCGTGGTAAACGGAGACTCTCAGTATGTGAGTACCTGTCTCTAATCACATGTAAAACTGCAAAACTTGCAGGGTTACTTTGATATGAGCAAGGTTAATGTGCTGCTCAAGATTAATTGTGACTTCACCAAGAAATTTATGGAGGATGAGGGAATCTGAAAGTGAAAAGAGAACCAAAAGCCTTGTTGGAGATTTATCACGAGGGGGTGATAGATGAATGCCTTCAGAAACCAATAATAGGATTTTAAAGATTCACAAAAGCAGCATTAAGGAGATCTCTGGTGCTTACCTTAGACAAACTAGAGCTGGTGGATGGATGAGTACTCTGGTTACAGCTGAGTGGGGAAGCTCAGCTGGTTATTTTAAACTGGGTCTCAAGAAGTGTCTATGCTTGTGTAAGACAGACTACTAGTGGCAAGCCACTGTATAGCACAGGGAGCCCAGCGTGGTGCTCTGTGATAACCTGCAGGGGTGGGATGGGAAGGTGGGAGGGAGATCCAAGAGGAAGAGCATACATGTATACCTATAGCTGATTCACACTATTGTACAGCAGAAATGACTACAACATTGTAAAGCAATTATACGTCAATTAACAATTAATAAAGGCTGAGAGTAATAGTTTAAAAAACGACAATTTAGAAAACAAATCTTAAAGAATGAATACTACAGAAAGTAAGAGAGAACATCTGTTTGTGACAGCATGGATATTCCTTGGGGGCATTGTGCTAAGTGAAATAAATCAGACAGAAGGACAAAAAAATAAAATAAAAGATATTCTATACTTTTCCCCCCTTACTGTTCTTGAGGTAAAATGATAAATAAAAATTGTATGCATATCATATAATGTGTGCAAGTATCTAATGTGATGTTTTGATATACATTATATTATGAAATAATAATCCCATTTCACCTATTAAACATACCTATCACATGCACACAAAAGCTATGCTTTATAGAGAACAGACTTGTGGTTGCCAAAGGGGAAGAGAGGTGGGGGAGGGAAGGCCTGAGAATTTGGGATTAGCAGATACAAACTAGGATATATAGGATGGATCAACAACAAGGACCTAATATATAGCACAGAGCTATACTCAATATTTGGTGATAAATCAGAATGAAAAAGAATATATATATATATATATATAACTGAGTCACGGTGTTGTACAGCAGAAATTAACACTGCAAATCAACTATAATTCAATTACATTTTTTAAAATGTGCTTTGGTGAAGTTTTGAATTCTGGATCTAGTCCTCTGTATGACATTTTTATAGACTTATGTTGACCATTCCACATACAAAGAAAACAAAACGACCATCTGATGATTCATAGACTAATCATACAAGAGATCTCAGTTTCATCTCTGTCACTCATTAGTTACACAATTTTGGATAATTCACCTAATTTCTCAAATCCTCTACTTCGTCAAAAGAACGACAAGAAAAAAATTTGTGTCGACTTATATTTTTGTTGTGAGTGTTAAGTGAGATAATGATTAGCAGAGTCCGTTAGCACTCCAGACAAAGAGCTGCCCTTGTTAGAACGTCTTGTCATTCCTAGCGGTAGTAGTAATAGTAGAAACAAAATAAAGGGTCTGTGGAATCAAGCTGTTGTGGTGCCCATTACAACCATCTCCACCCTAAGTATAGTCTGTGCTCTAACTAGAAAGTCTACCTTGGTTTTTCTCTCCTATAGATAAAGAAGAGGTAGATAATTGTTTGACTGCAAAAGGCTTTTCAGTCACAGAAAGTGTTTGTCACTACAGTATTACTTCATGTAGAACATGTTACAATTAACTAGCCCAAGCTTATCTTACTTTTGGATTCACTACAGTTTTATAGGAACTTTAGGAGGCAACCAGGACTCACTTGGCCATATGATTAGTGTAGTCCTTCAGAGAAACTTTTCTGGAAAGATTTCCACAGATGGCTAATACATATGTGGATTCATGTTACCTTCAGTTTCAGCAGGGAATGTACTAAGTAGAAGATTGTGATCACCTGTGATTACCTGGTGTTTGTGCATGAAAAGGTATTATTTTGGTTTCCAGGTGTTAGGCTAACCGTTTTCCACTGTTAGGTAAGATGCTTTATTCAGTTTTTCTTAGTTTATATGTGCTTACTCTTTTCCTTGACTTTCTTCTAATTTCACTCCACACTCCACTGGTGATTTCATCATCTTGAAGGTGAGTATCTGCACTCAATTCTCTTCCTACCTCCAGACACATCTATGTCCAACAAAAAGTTGGCCCTCAAAATTCTCAAGTAGTTCGCGTCTCAATGGCAACACACATTTATTCACTCAACCATTATAACCAGCCTACCATGTTCCATCTTCTAAGCCAGGAAAATAAAATAAAGCTTGTAGTCTACTGAAGGAGAAAGTTATTAATCAAATAATAACATATCAAAATGAAATTTCAGTTTCTAATAAAGGATGTAAAGGGAAAGCAAAGATTATCATAAAACATTTTAAAGTGGTGAGTATCTGCACTCAATTCTCTTCCTACCTCCAGACACATCTATGTCCAACAAAAAGTTGGCCCTCATAATTCTCAAGTAGTTCATGTCTCAATGGCAACACACATTTATTCACTCAACCATTATAACCAGCCTACCATGTTCCATGTTCTAAGCCAGGAAAATAAAATAAAGCTTGTGGTCTATTGAAGGAGAAAGTTATTAATCAAATAATAACATATCAAAATGAAATTTCAGTTTCTAATAAAGGATGTAAAGGGAAAGCAAAGATTATCATAAAACATTTTAAAGGGGGAATAAGGCCAAGCCAGGAAAAGCTACACATCTTCCTCTAATGCTCCAAATCTCAGCAAATTGCATTACCATAACTTCAGATGCTCAAGCCAAAAAATCTAGAGGAGAATATTCATTCCTCCTACTCTCACTGTCCTTATATCCAATTTGAGAGTAAGTACTCCCAAGCACAAATCTCAAATGCTTGTATATTGGTCCATTCCTTTCCATCTTCCAGTTCAAGCCAAAGTTATCTTTCCTAACCGGTTTTCCTGCATCGACTTGGCTTTGAAACCAAGCAGGATCCAGCAGGCACTAAAGCCTATCAGTGACTCTGTTTGTTATTTGTAGAAAAAATGTTAGTTTCCTACACATTGCCTGAGTTCCAAAGAGCCAGTTCAAGTGCTTATTAATTAGGGAAGTGAGAGAATTCAGAAACAAGGAAGTGAAAGCCCAGCATAATCTTTTTCATGATCACTAGCTTAAACCAATNATACTTTGGCCACCTGATGTGAAGAACTGACTCATTGGAAAAGACCCTGATGCTAGGAAAGATTGAAGGCGGGAGGAGCAGGGGACAACAGAGGATGAAATGGTTGGATGGCATCACTGACTTGATGAACACGAGTTTGAGTAAGCTCCAGGAGTTGGTGATGGACGGGGAAGTCTGGCATGCTGCATTTCATGGGGTTGAAAAGAGTTGGACACAACTGAGCAACTGAACTGAACTCCCCATAGCTGCTGTTTTTAGATATATCCCCTGTGACTCCAAAAGTAGAGAAAATTCCCAGGACAATCTAAGAGATTCACAGCGACCATTTTGTAAACATGAGATCTTGTTCTTACATTTGTTCTTTATAGATATTTCTTCTTTTTCAAACAATTGTTTCATAGTGAGGTTGTAATAGATTTCCTCAGCAACAGTGAAGAATTCCAGATCTCCCTATCTTTTTCCTTGTGAAGTTCTTTGTGGACGTAGATTTCCCTTGCATTATTCCTAAGTTGCTTAGCTTTCTATTGGCCACCAGGTTCTCTGTCCCTTTCTTCTCTTCAGTGATTTCTGGAGCCCTTGAAAGAGAGTGTTAGTCGCTTCAGCTGTGTCTGACTCTTTGCAACCCCATGGACTATAGCTTGCCAGGCTCCTCTGTCCATGGACTTCTCCAGGCCAGAATACTGGAGTGAGTAGCCATGCCCTTCTCCAGGGATCTTCTCGATCCCCTCGATCTTCTCCAGGGATTGAACCCAGGTCTCCTGCATTACAGGCAAATTCTTTACCATCCGAGCTTCCAGAGAAGCCCATACAGCCTGTTATTCAGAAAATTGTTGTTGTTGCTGTTGGTTTTCCAGATGCAGTCATCATTAGTGATCTTTTCTCTGCTCTACTGATTTATCTTTTTCATAATACTAGCTTTCACCTTTTTGCTAATTTTCAAAATTCATTTTTCTGTTTTANGGCAAATTCTTTACCATCCGAGCTTCCAGAGAAGCCCATACAGCCTGTTATTCAGAAAATTGTTGTTGTTGCTGTTGGTTTTCCAGATGCAGTCATCATTAGTGATCTTTTCTCTGCTCTACTGATTTATCTTTTTCATAATACTAGCTTTCACCTTTTTGCTAATTTTCAAAATTCATTTTTCTGTTTTATGTTTCTGTATTTGTCCATTTTGACCTTTTTTTTTTTTTTTACTGCTTGTCCTTTTATGAGCTAATAATCAGTTTGAGATGGTTAATCTGCTGCTGTTGATATTATACAAGGATCAGCTATCCTTCCTTTTCCTCCCTGATTATTCTGTTTAATTATTTAATCTTCAAATGTTCAATGTTCTATTTAAAAAGTTCTTCTCCACATTGTAAATTCTGCATACTATACTCCTTTCCTTAATCTAACCTATATTTTATGAGGCTAATTAACTGAATCTAAAGGATGTTCTCAAAGCCACACTGCACAAAGGAATATGAAAAACTTCCCATATGATGAATGTGGATCATTCTGGTTTCATCCAATCTAGAGCATCAGTTAGCAACTTCTCTGAGAAACTTATATTGCCAGGCCAGTTTCATTAGGTACGGCAATATCTCTCCTGTGATTCTTGCTGTGATCTGATCATAACTGTAAGAAGGGAAGTATTGAATTAAACTTCTCCACTTTAAAGTAAGTTTGAATCTCTGACAAAATTGTAAGATAGACATACACACCTCAGTGTCTTTGCAGATTCTCTATCTCAGCCCACTTCAACCTTTATAAGTATTCCTTCACCTCTGGCTCCTATATGTTGAAAAACCTCATCCTTGACTCTGCCTCTCCTGCGCATTCCACCATAGTGCCCCCAAGTCAAAGCTGCCCTGCAGATGTAAAACTGCCTAATGGACAGTTTCCCTGACATCCTTTCCCATCAAAGTTCATCACTGTCCTATTATTCTGTGCTTATCCTACTTGAGTCATTAAAATGATGCAAACTAAATCTCAATTTGAGGTTAATGGCCATTAATGACTTAAAAGGTGACTCTTCTCAGGAGACTTCACTGTATTTTCAGAGTGCTTCTAACACCATAACCTGAAATATTGCAGAATGGTGGGAACTTCAAATTCCATGGCAGACAAGCAAGGGAAATACCACATGTGGATGATAACAGGGCTCATGTCACCTTCTAATGGTGACTCTTCTCAGGAGACTTCACTGTATTTTCAGAGTGCTTCTAACACCATAACCTGAAATATTGCAGAATGGTGGGAACTTCAAATTCCATGGCAGACAAGCAAGGGAAATACCACATGTGGATGATAACAGGGCTCATGTCACCTTCTAATCATATTAATACTACTTAATAAAGCTTTTCCTCTGAACCTGAGCATGACTGCCCCTGCTTACTGAAGACTGTAACTGGACAATTATACAGTTTGAAGGGATTATACCTGGTAGAATTTTGATGAGTTAATCAATCTTCTTATCTTTGGAGGCATAGTGATTATGAATTATTAGCTCGATTTCTGAATGCAAAAAGACGATGTTCTCTGAAGGGGAATCTGACTATTTGGATGTTAAGCAGAGTGGTTTTTTTTTTTTTTTTAATCAATTAAATAAAAGGTTTAAATTTTTCATATAGTTTGAGGGCTTAAATTTTTAATTCAAACTAATATGTCAAGCAATGGCACTTACGAAAATGGAATGATGCAAAGGGACTTTTATCAGTTGATAAGTGGAGATGAGAGGAAAATGCTGACAGATCAGCAGAGTTATCTAAAAGCCAAGAGGCAAGCAGAGCCTTGCAGATATCCAAGCCTGGCCAGGAAACAGAGATAAATGAGAGAAGAGAGCAGAAACCTCATTGTTACCCTCCTGCCCGTGGTAAACGGAGACTCTCAGTATGTGAGTACCTGTCTCTAATCACATGTAAAACTGCAAAACTTGCAGGGTTACTTTGATATGAGCAAGGTTAATGTGCTGCTCAAGATTAATTGTGACTTCACCAAGAAATTTATGGAGGATGAGGGAATCTGAAAGTGAAAAGAGAACCAAAAGCCTTGTTGGAGATTTATCACGAGGGGATGATAGATGAATGCCTTCAGAAACCAATAATAGGATTTTAAAGATTCACAAAAGCAGCATTAAGGAGATCTCTGGTGCTTACCTTAGACAAACTAGAGCTGGTGGATGGATGAGTACTCTGGTTACAGCTGAGTGGGGAAGCTCAGCTGGTTATTTTAAACTGGGTCTCAAGAAGTGTCTATGCTTGTGTAAGACAGACTACTAGTGGCAAGCCACTGTATAGCACAGGGAGCCCAGCGTGGTGCTCTGTGATAACCTGCAGGGGTGGGATGGGAAGGTGGGAGGGAGATCCAAGAGGAAGAGCATACATGTATACCTATAGCTGATTCACACTATTGTACAGCAGAAATGACTACAACATTGTAAAGCAATTATACGTCAATTAACAATTAATAAAGGCTGAGAGTAATAGTTTAAAAAACGACAATTTAGAAAACAAATCTTAAAGAATGAATACTACAGAAAGTAAGAGAGAACATCTGTTTGTGACAGCATGGATATTCCTTGGGGGCATTGTGCTAAGTGAAATAAATCAGACAGAAGGACAAAAAAATAAAATAAAAGATATTCTATACTTTTCCCCCCTTACTGTTCTTGAGGTAAAATGATAAATAAAAATTGTATGCATATCATATAATGTGTGCAAGTATCTAATGTGATGTTTTGATATACATTATATTATGAAATAATAATCCCATTTCACCTATTAAACATACCTATCACATGCACACAAAAGCTATGCTTTATAGAGAACAGACTTGTGGTTGCCAAAGGGGAAGAGAGGTGGGGGAGGGAAGGCCTGAGAATTTGGGATTAGCAGATACAAACTAGGATATATAGGATGGATCAACAACAAGGACCTAATATATAGCACAGAGCTATACTCAATATTTGGTGATAAATCAGAATGAAAAAGAATATATATATATATATATATATATAACTGAGTCACGGTGTTGTACAGCAGAAATTAACACTGCAAATCAACTATAATTCAATTACATTTTTTAAAATGTGCTTTGGTGAAGTTTTGAATTCTGGATCTAGTCCTCTGTATGACATTTTTATAGACTTATGTTGACCATTCCACATACAAAGAAAACAAAACGACCATCTGATGATTCATAGAGATCTCAGTTTCATCTCTGTCACTCATTAGTTACACAATTTTGGATAATGCACCTAATTTCTCAAATCCTCTACTTCGTCAAAAGAATGACAAGAAAAAAATTTGTGTCGACTTATATTTTTGTTGTGAGTGTTAAGTGAGATAATGATTAGCAGAGTCCGTTAGCACTCCAGACAAAGAGCTGCCCTTGTTAGAACGTCTTGTCATTCCTAGCGGTAGTAGTAATAGTAGAAACAAAATAAAGGGTCTGTGGAATCAAACTGTTGTGGTGCCCAGTACAACCATCTCCACCCTAAGTATAGTCTGTGCTCTAACTAGAAAATCTACCTTGGTTTTTCTCTCCTATAGATAAAGAAGAGGTAGATAATTGTTTGACTGCAAAAGGCTTTTCAGTCACAGAAAGTGTTTGTCACTACATTATTACTTCATGTAGAACACGTTACAATTAACTAGCCCAAGGTTATCTTACTTTTGGATTCCCTACAGTTTTATAGGAACTTTAGGAGGCAACCAGGACTCACTTGGCTATATGATTAGTGTAGTCCTTCAGAGAAACTTTTCTGGAAAGATTTCCACAGATGGCTAATACATATGTGGATTCATGTTACCTTCAGTTTCAGCAGGGAATGTACTAAGTAGAAGATTGTGATCACCTGTGATTACCTGGTGTTTGTGCATGAAAAGGTATTATTTTGGTTTCCAGGTGTTAGGCTAACCGTTTTCCACTGTTAGGTAAGATGCTTTATTCAGTTTTTCTTAGTTTATATGTGCTTACTCTTTTCCTTGACTTTCTTCTAATTTCACTCCACACTCCACTGGTGATTTCATCATCTTGAAGGTGAGTATCTGCACTCAATTCTCTTCCTACCTCCAGACACATCTATGTCCAACAAAAAGTTGGCCCTCAAAATTCTCAAGTAGTTCATGTCTCAATGGCAACACACATTTATTCACTCAACCATTATAACCAGCCTACCATGTTCCATGTTCTAAGCCAGGAAAATAAAATAAAGCTTGTGGTCTATTGAAGGAGAAAGTTATTAATCAAATAATAACATATAAAAATGAAATTTCAGTTTCTAATAAAGGATGTAAAGGGAAAGCAAAGATTATCATAAAACATTTTAAAGGGGGAATAAGGCCAAGCCAGGAAAAGCTACACATCTTCCTCTAATGCTCCAAATCTCAGCAAATTGCATTACCATAACTTCAGATGCTCAAGCCAAAAAATCTAGAGGAGAATATTCATTCCTCCTACTCTCACTGTCCTTATATCCAATTTGAGAGTAAGTACTCCCAAGCACAAATCTCAAATGCTTGTATATTGGTCCATTCCTTTCCATCTTCCAGTTCAAGCCAAAGTTATCTTTCCTAACCGGTTTTCCTGCATCGACTTGGCTTTGAAACCAAGCAGGATCCAGCAGGCACTAAAGCCTATCAGTGACTCTGTTTGTTATTTGTAGAAAAAATGTTAGTTTCCTACACATTGCCTGAGTTCCAAAGAGCCAGTTCAAGTGCTTATTAATTAGGGAAGTGAGAGAATTCAGAAACAAGGAAGTGAAAGCCCAGCATAATCTTTTTCATGATCACTAGCTTAAACCAATTGGAGAAGGCGATGGCACCTCACTCCAGTACTCTTGCCTGGAAAATCCCATGGATGGAGGAGCCTGGTGGGCTGAAGTCCATAGGGTCATGAAGAGTCGGACACGACTGAGCGACTTCACTTTCACTTTTCACGTTCATGCATTGGAGAAAGAAATGGCAACCCACTCCAGTGTTCTTGCCTGGACAATCCCAGGGATGGGGGAGCCTGGTGGGCTGCTGTCTATGGGGTCACACAGAGTCAGACACGACTGAAGTGACTTAACAGCAGCAGGAGCTTAAACCAGTACCTTGATTTATAACCCCAAATTGTTGAGATAATGTCCCGTGACTTTAAACAGTTGGCCCCAAGCAGACTTAGAAACTGATGACACTGGAAGGGTCAACTGAGAACTGAAACTCCTGGACCATCTGCTGCTGCTGCTAAGTCACTTCAGTCGTGTCCGACTCTGTGTGACCCCAGAGATGGCAGCCCACTAGGCTCCCCTGTCCCTGGGATTGTCCAGGCAAGAACACGGGAGTGGGTTGCCATTTCTTTCTCCAATGCATGAAAGTGAAAAGTGAAAGTGAAGTCGCTCAGTCGTGTCCGACTCTTCGTGACCCTATGGACTTCAGCCCACCAGGCTCCTCCATCCATGGGATTTTCCAGGCAAGAGTACTGGAGTGAGGTGCCATCGCCTTCTCCAATTGGTTTAAGCTAGTGATCATGAAAAAGATTATGCTGGGCTTTCACTTCCTTGTTTCTGAATTCTCTCACTTCCCTAANGACCCCATGGAGTGCAGCCTACCAGGCTCCTCTGTCCATGGGATTTTCCAGGCAAGAGTACTGGGAGTGGATTGCCATTGTCTTCTCTGCCTGGACCATCACCTAAGCCCTAAACAAGTCATAAATGCCTCCTAGAGGAAAGGTAAAGGATCACCAGACATTGACCACTGAGCTTGTTTTACAGGAACATATAGAATAATCACAGCCACCCAAGGCAAGCAAAATCATACAGTGATGCCAAAAGGTCCACAGCTAAGACTTTATCACAAAACGAGAATCCCATAGAATGTCCTCCCCTTCCCCCGTTTGCTGTTAAACTTCTTATCTGCTGGCCAGCCTGCAAGATGGATTTGAGGAGAGTCTAACTTTCCTGTCTTCCAGGTTGGCGCCTCCTTGACTAATAAATGTTTCTCATCCAAACTCAAATGTTTCAGCTTGCTTGTGCTCACTGTTCCACAATGGCCCCCTCCAATCTAGGCTCCACAGAGCAACCAGAGTAATGCTTTAATTTTCTTTTTTTAGTTTTTAGCCAGTTCAAGATAGTGACATAGGAGAATCTTGGGCTCTCCTCCTCTCGTGGACACATCAAATCTGCAGCTACATATGGAACAACTTCCCCTGAAAAATCTCTAAAGACAACCACTAAGAAATCTCTACAACCAGGGGGAGGAGGAAAAGGCCCACATTAGAATGGATAGGAAAGGCTGAAACAGTCTCACCATAAAGTCCAACCCCCACCCTGGCCGGTGATCCACATTCGGGAGGGAATGAAATACCCCAAGCTTCTCCCTGAGGAGCAAAGAATACCCACAGCAGTCACCCCAGCTTTTAAGGCCTCCCAAATGTTAAGCTTTGAAAACCAATGGAGCTTGCATACCCAAGACCCAAAAGGCTGTAGTGACCTGAGAAACGGCTCTTCCAGGCCTGGTGCTGGGCCTTACCTGCTCCAGGGTCCCGTGTGAAGCAGCTGGTTGCTGGGTGTCCAGACTTCATGTTGGGCGAGGCTGGTCTGCTTGTCCTGGAGCTTCAGCCTGAGGAGTAGGCCTCTGAGGAAGCCTGCCACCAGCTGGGCACTGTCTCTGGCTCTCTCCCAGCCTGGCTCTCACCTGGGCTCCATCTTCTTTCTTTTACCTTTTTCCTGAGACCCCATCTATAAGCCCTTTCTCTGCTTTCTTCCAACGGGCAGGCAGGACCATCTTCACGTTCCGGTGGCATCTCTATCTTTCTCTTTTAACATT
>SJYX01017979.1:63302-74712 GCA_006410675.1 Oreotragus oreotragus | reverse complement strand
TGGACTGTGAAGAAAGCTGAGCACCAAAGAATTGATGCTTTTGAACTGTGGTGTTGGAGAAGACTCTTGAAAGTCCCTTGGACTGCAAGGAGATCCAACCAGTCTGTTCTAAAGGAGATCAGTCCTGAGTGTCCTTTGGAAGGAATGATGCTGAAGCTGAAACTCCAGTACTTTGACCATCTCATGCAAAGAACTGACTCATTGGAAAAGACTCTGATGCTGGGAGGGATTGGGGGCAGGAGGAGAAGGGGACGACAGAGGATGAGATGGCTGGATGGCATCACTGACTGGATGGACATGAGTTTGAGTGAACTCTGGGAGTTGGTGATGGACAGGGAGGCCTGGTGTGCTGCAATTCATGGGGTGGCAAAGAGTCGGACACAACTGAGCGACTTCACTTTCACTTTATTCAACAGTGGGAGTAACAGATTAGGAAAGCTGATTAATTTAATGGGGTTCAGGAGAATTAAGAAGGTAGATTGCTCCAACTGGATTCAGTTCAGTTCAGTTCAGTTCAGTCACTCAGTCATGTCCGACTCTCTGCAACCCCATGGACTGTAGCCTACCAGGCTCCTTCATCCGTGGGATTCTCCAGGCAAGAGTCCTGGAATGGGTTGCCGTCTCCTTCTACAGTAGGTCTTCCCAATCCAGGGATGGAACCCAGGTCTCCTGCATTGTAGGCAGACGCTTTACCAGCTGAGCCAAATTAATCAGTTTTCCTAATCTGTTAATCCCGCTGTTAATCCCACTTAAATCATTGGATTACCTTTCATTCCATCAGTCCCCTTAAAATATGGGACTACCAGCGTTTCAATCTGGCTGCTTGTAATCACATGACTGCAATGCATTTAATCAGCACCCTAAATCATGTGACCCCTATTGATTAAGTCAGTCCCCATTAATTAAGTGAATCACATTGATTAACACAGCTCCCTTAAATATCATGGCCCCGTTAAATCTATTGTCTTTCCTAAATCTCCTGTCATTCATTAGACCACCAAAATTCCTTAGGTTTCTTGACCCCAATTAAGTCAATCCCCTTAGGTTTCCTGACTCCCATTAAATCAATCTGCTTTAGGAAGAATGGGTTGGTTGCCTTAATCATCTGACCCATTAAGAAGGATGATTGATTTAATTAGGATCACAGAGATTGAAGAAGGCAGACTGTATCAAGAGAGCCACTAACCACCCTCTCAGGGTCCAGCCTCACTACTACAGACATGGGTGTGATTATTCAAATTATGTTCTTTGTGGGGGATTCTGGAAAGACAACCCTTTGAGCAAAAGAAATTCTGAAGTTTGTGCATAAAAGCAAGCTGTCAAGAACACTGGAGTGCCAATAGATCTAATCCATTACTGACTGACTCATGATTTCACTGAGAGGGAGACTACTGGTGACCCACCGATTTACTCAGCCCATGTGTGAAAAACACACTTTTTCTTTTCCTCTGACTCCTAAGGGCCAGGAAGAATTTTAGACGCTGAGCCAATAAGGCACAATGCTTTTTCTTCCAGGAGTTCACAGAAGCATATAGACACCTAAATAGAGAACCACAATGTTCTAGCAGAAGTGTTTTACTAAATGTACTTTAGGAACTATATTTGATTAAATCATGGTTTTATTCACCTGTTTTAAATTGGATTTCAGGTAAAATTTCATTTGACAAGAAGAAATTCTGCTTAACACAAACAGTGAAGTGAAGTCACTCAGTCGTGTCCGACTCTTTACTACCCCATGGACTGTAGCCGACCAGGCTCCTCCCTCCATGGGATTCTGCAGGCAAGAGTACTGGAGTGGGTTGCCATTTCCTTCTCCAACACAAACAGTAACAATGGGTTTTAAAAACATTAAAAATATATTTCTTTTGCAAATTATGCTTTCTGGTTAATTAATTTGGACTGAATTACATAACAAGACTTATAATTCATTCCTGTACAGTTAGGAATGTTCTCAAATACAAACTATTCTGAAAGCTAAAGATGACTTCATCTACTGTTTTTTGGTTTTAGTACGTTTATGTTTTTAGTGTTGCTCATCTCAACATAAATTATAAATCTGAAGCTTTTAATTCTAGTTGATTGAATTTTTATGATTCATATCTCCCTATGGGCACAAGTTTAATAACTTTTCTACTTTCCATAATACATAACACTTAGAAAGATTTAAGAGTCCAATGGTTGGCTGATAGATTTTATGAGGCGGATTACCAAAGGAAAATCCTGCTATATGAAAACAGACACTTCCCCCCTGACATTTGGTATCATTCATGGGAGGACATTCATCAAACTAGACACTGACTATAGCATTTCACTCACTTTGTCCTTTGTCTAGAAAACAAACTAGGTTATTCAAGAATGTTCAAAAAAAAAAAAAAAAGAGAGAGAGAGGAAATGTAAAATATAAGAATGTTCACTGAGTCAACTGCAATGCTAAGAATCTGCTCACCTTGTAAAGGTTGTGTCCCAAGGCAGCTACAGTACATGGTGAGGGTGGCTTGCCTGTCATATGATTTGAAAGCTATCTTGATTTTATAATTAATTTCAGAATATTTGAAATCGTGTGGCTGAAGTTTTATGAAATATCTCTTGTGACTTTTAAAAGGCAGAAATGGTTCTTTCCAAACATCAGAATGACAGAAGCAGTGCCCTGCATGTGGTGAAGGAGCAATTGACAAGAATTTGTTTATATGATTTATTTTAAAATAAATAAAATATTTAATTTATTTATCATGGAAAACCTCTGAGGCTAGGAGACCTAGGAGTAGCCTAAAGTCAGCCAGACTTTGGCAGTCTGGCATTGATTCAAGCTAGTTACAGCTTTAACAAATGTGAGCTTCCTTTTTTGTCTATTGTGGTCCTGCCAGGTAGTACTCAAGCCACTTCAAAATCAAAGCCCAACAGGCAGGCAGTCTGTTAGGGACTCGCATTCCATTTCTTCATTAGGTTCTTTTTATGCTGCCTTAGTAAAGTGTCTGTCACTTTCTCTTAAAGGACAGTGGGATGAAGGAACATGTGGAATTGATGTCAGGAGCTGCTGTCTTCTGTATAACTCCTAGCTCTGATCACCCAGGTAGAGGAAGAAAAGCAGGGAATTAATCTGGAGTGAGCCAAACTGTGTGGACAAAAAGCACAGAAAAGCTTGGGGAAGCCTGAAATATACAGAGGAAAGAAAAAGACCATTTTGATAATACCAACAAAATAGTCTTCTGTGGACTGTTGTTATCACCAAATGCACTCAGCTATCTCTGGGAAGCTCCACCTCTGGAAATTTATATCCCTTCTCTCAGAAACAATACAACACAAAATGGTATGGGAATATGGAGGTGGGAGGTGCCTCCTGTCTCTCTAGGTGTCCTGAAACTCTAAGATGCTGAGATATGCATGCAGAAGGCTTAATGGGATATGTTCTCAGGAACAGCTCTTAGGAAGCAACCATATGACAGGGTTGAACAGAAGGAGAAGACAAATAGAGATGCAGTTGCAACAGCTGCCTCAGTCAATCAATCAAAAAGTTCTAAAACTTGGAAGTCTTCCAAGGGTGTTTTTATTGAGGCAAGGAGTATGGGCTTTAGTACTGCCCAATAGTGACCAACTGCTGGATAAGGGCTGCTCCCAGAGAGGGGAATAGCCTCAAGTAAGCAGCCTTTTTCATTAGAGGGCAATTCTCAGAAAGGGATGCAGTTCTGAGCTGTCAGCAGTCAGCACTGCCAACAACTTAAGTGTAAGTGCCAGGTTCTTTAAGAGGGATCTAAGTGGCATGACATGGTGTCACTCTCCCCACTCAGCCAGGCTAACTAGGACCATCAGTTTAAATGATCAGGATCGATTCTGACCCCAGGATTACTTGTCACTATACTTTTCCCTCTGCTGGACAAAGAACTAACCATATGACAAATGCTACTTTACATAGATTATCTCATTTTATCTTCTCATCACTGTAAGATCTTTGTCTCAGTGTGTACATAAAGAAACTAAGGTTTAGAGACATTACATAACTTTCCCAAGTTCACACTACAAGTGAGAACATTCACAGAATTCAGTCAGATTTTTCTGAATCCAAAGTGTTCAGAACCAATTCATAGCATTCAATATTACACTCTATGGGTTGAGTTTTCATTCCTGACCACCCCACAGATACTTGTGGGGACAGGTAAAATGAATTTCATGAAGGGCAGGTATATCATCCAGAAAATTTAGGTTTCTGAAAAGTTACTGAATTATACCAAACCACGCATGCCCAAGAACACTCTTTTCAGGCTGATGAGGCTGACGGAGGATATCATGCTAATCAGGCGAGTTCAGCTAAATCAACATCATGAATCTAGGACTATCATATTTGAACAAATGAACCTAGAAATTAGGATCTGAAGCAACAGAACTCTCTGTTAGATTATCTTCAAAAACAGCACTTATAAGACTCTTCAAACATCTTCCCTGTACTTCTCTTCCCCACTCCAAACCCAGCAGTCTACAACAAAATATTTTTTGAAGGTCAGGAGCTTGATGTGAATGATATTCTAAGTGTATCACACACCAGGTTGCTTTTTAAAAATTTATTCTTTTGTCTTAGCAGTTATTTAGTTTTTTTATTTCCTGACTTCTTCCCAGAATAACTACTATGTCTAGTTAAAAAGCACAGCATAGCAGATGTTTCTCATTTCAACTACTCCAAGGTACTGTGCAATTATGGAATATACTGGAAGAAGTTTGGAGGAAATGCAAATTATTCATTTAATAAGAAAATGCTAAACAGAAATTTTCAAAAGAGACTATTTTCAAAATGTTTCAAAGCCTGCATACAAGATTATTTTACTGTAACAATTATAATTCCATGTCCCAGCAAGAATTTCCAGAATATCACGTGTATTAATAGTCTCACTACCTGATGATCAAGAGCAGTTTATTCCTAGACACCTTTCTCCAAAACAGAGCAGAAGCAACTGACTCCATCCTTTCTCATTTCTGCCTTTTCCCAGCAAGACAGAGGCTTTCCTGGTGGCTCAGATGGTAAAGAATCAATCTGCAATGCTGAAGACCAGGCTTCCCCCGCCCCCACCCCCAGGTCAGGAAGATCCTCTGGAAAAGGGGATGCTTTTGAACTGTGGTATTGGAGAAGACTCTTGAGAATCCCTTGAACAGCAAGCAGATCAAACCAGTCAATCCTAAAGGAAATCAATCCTGAGTATTCTTTGGAAGGACTGATGCTGAAGCTGAAGTGCCAATACTTTGGCCACCTAATGTGAAGAACTGGCTCATTGGAAAAGACCCTGATGCTGGGGAAGATTGAAGGCAGGAGGAGAGAAGGCAGAGGATGAGGATGAGATGGTTGGATGACATCACTGATTCAATGGACATGAGTTTGAGCATGCTCTGGGAGTTGGTGATGGACAGGGAGGCCTGGTGTGCTGCAGTCCATGGGGTCACAAAGAGTCGGACATGACTGGGCGACTGAACTGAACTGAACCCACTCCAGCATTCTTGCATGGGAGAATATCATGAACAGAGGATACAGTCGTGGGATCACAAGAGTCAGACAGGACTGACTGACTAAGCATACACACCATGAAGATAGGAGGGTGTTTTAAACAAATAGAAATAGAAATAGATTACCAAATAGAAAAATTTTCTCAGTCTTGGGAAATAAATATTGACTATAGTCAAGAGATGACCTTTTCTTTGCTTATCTGACTTAAATTGATAAATCCCATGAAATGGATGATGCACCCAGTCCGGAGCCAAAAATTCAAGTATTTGTTGAATTCATAAATGCCCATTACCCACTCCATGAAACTACTGCATTACCTCTAGAAGAATTAATTCCCCTCTCCTCTGTTCTCTGACAAATTTTTGTGCATTTTAAATAACATTTCCATGAATTGACTTTTGCTATATTTAGTAACAAAGTTTCTATCTCTTCCTCTTATCTTCAGGGCAGAAACTAGTTCTAGTTCAATCTGTATCCCACACTTTGTCTTGTACAGAGCAGGACTCAACGTTAATGATTTACTGACATGACCAGAAGAATGAACTGTGGAAGTGCAAAAAAAAAAAAAAAAAAACCCAACTGGTGCTGGCCACAAAGATAGGACATTATATCTAGACAAGGAAGGTGGATTCAATTCTGCTAATTGCCCATGGCAGATATATGACACACTGCAATGCGCTGGATCTCATTTTGTCGTTGCTATGCTCCCCATGCCAATTGCAAGCAGCACAACACTCTCAGGCTGGAATCCACAGCCTGACGGAGTCTATGCTGATGGTATGGTTGAAAGAAAAGAAGGAAAAGATCGATCGGTTAAAACCCAGGCCTATTGCTGGCACAAAAATTGTGCTGCAGAGAGTTGCCAAAGCTTCTCAGTCCTGACCTGTGAAGCAGGGGTTTTGCTTCTCTGGATCAGTTTAGGAATGGTTGAAAGACCTTTCATTTCATGCCTCATTTCTTCATCCATGCCTTTCCTCTCAAGAAGTAGTCATATGTAGTGGTTCAGGATGAATCCTGGAGTCAAGTGGCTTGCATTTGAATCCAGATCCACCACTTAGTTATGCCTCCTTAGGCAGGATCCTTAACATCCCCCATGGTTCATTTCCTCTGCTAAAATGGATATAGTAATATTTACATCACAGGGCTGGTGTGAAGATTGAATAAATGAGTACCTGGAAAGCCCTCAGAATAGTGTATAATGCAGAATAATTACCCAATCATTTCAGCCACACAGAGGGCACTGTATGTGGTATGATACAGACTCTTGAATTTACTCTCTGTACAGCAGTAAGCCATCGGGGAGATTTAAGCAGGAGAGTTATGTGATCTGATTTATTGCTTAAATATCCCTCTGACTACTCTGAAAGGCTGACTTGTCAGAGAAAGAGTGGAAAGGTGGAGCTGAGTTGGGAGGCTCCTATAGTGACCTGGGAAGAAGGATAATGACCTGGGGATGGCTTATTCTATAGAAAAGATAGACAGATGGGTAGGATTAGCTGTCTTTGAGGGGCAGAACAATGAAACATGCCAAAGGAGTATATTTAGAAGGTGAGAGAATGGAAGAAATAATCAGTCAAGAGTCTAGGTTTCTGGCTTCAGTCATGGAAACTTGGTGATGTCATTTACTGAAACAGAGAAGATTGAAAGAGAAACATATTTTGGAAAGGATATCTAATTTTCCTCGGGGAATTCTAAGTTTTGGAAATCTATGAGAAGTCCATATAGCACTTTCAAATAGCCTGTATTTAAGCTTGGAAATTATATGAAATAACTATATGGAGATATAAATTTGCCATAATAAAAATACTATTTATCTATGTCATATCTATGGTATAGAGATATGTAAAGTCACAAAAATAAATGATATCTGCTATGACTCTGTGATTGATATAAAAGAAGAAGGAGGACATAGTCCTAAATGACCCTAATATTTCATGTCAGAGAGAAGTAGCACATGAAGATGACTGGGAAGAGTAACCAGAGAGATAGGAGAAAACCTAGGAAGTGTAATGCTATAGAAACAGAGAGACAAGAACGAAACAAGGAGAATAAAGTGGCCTGATGGGTCTAGTAAGATAAGCATAGAGAAATTATTTGATTTGGTGACACGGAGGCTATTCATGACTCTGACAAGAATCCTTATGGTAGAATTACTAGAAATTAAAAGGCAATTCGGGGCCTTTCTGGGTGATCCAGTGGCTAAGACTTCCTGTTCCTAATGAAGTGAGCCCATGTTCCACCCCTGATCAAGAAACTAGATCCCACATGCCACAGCTAGAGACCCTGCATGCCATAGTGAAGACCTGGAGCAGCCAAATAAATAAATATTAAAATAATAAAGCTAGAAAATATTATTTAAAAAGGCAACTGGAAAGGAGTTAAAAATTAGGTGGTAGTGTAGAAATGCAGAAGGTTTATACTGAAGGGGAAGAGTGAAGGAAAGATCATAATAAAGAGAGATTCCATTTATCATGTTTGATCTCTGAGAGCTCTTATGCCCCAACCCTCCACCTTGACCCTATTGCCCCATGTCTGGGTGACTGAATAAGAAAGTCCACATGCTTCCTCCTTTGGTGCAGATGGGAAAGTTGACCCCACACAAACCCCATCCAGCCCTCAAGGTCCCCCAGTCCACCCCAACCTACCCCAGGCTCCTATCAAATCAAAAAATCCAATGTCACCCACCCCGCTTTACTCTTGCTTCACTCTGGACCAAACCAGAACACTTTTCCTTGGTGAGTCCTTTTGTTGTTTAATGTGTGAACAATAAAGCTTATCTCATATCTTATGCATGGCATGAATGGCATCATTTCCTGGCAGAGGCTGCCGAGCATTCAGCAGAGGACACTAAGCACCCAAATGAAACAGAGACAGAAGCAGGGTGTGTGGTCAAGGGAAAGCTGGAAATTCTGTTTTCATGGAGGTGGGAGAACATAGAACATGCTTTTATGCTAAATGAAGCAAAGTCCAACAGAAGATGAAATATTCATGAAACAGGAGAAAGGGGGAGTAATGGCAGGAGCAAAGGACTTGAATGGCAGAGAGGAGATGGGGGATCCGAAAAAGGGCAGAGGCTGGCCATCAATGCTTTTTCCCTTGTAACAGAAGAGGAGAGGGGAAGATGGGGCTCAAATCAAATACCCAGACCTGAGACAGAGTGAATGAGTGCAGAAGCCAAATAGAAGAGGAGAGGGAGTGACTGGGATTGTGGGAAGCTGGAGAGAAAATATGCTTCTATAGGATTTAACTAGAAGATTTTACAACATGCAACCTGCTTTGGGGCCCACCACTTATAAATCTTGGGGCTGCCCATGGTCCTCAGAATTGCTGGTACTCCCTGTGAATTACACTTGCCTTTCGTGTCTCATAAAAATATGAGCCTGGTCAGGGCACAAAATTGCGTACCTGAAAAGTCAATAACAGTTTCACAGAGGTGGCCCAGACTTTCACTGCAACCTCCCTAACTGCATTTTATCTGCATCCTAGGAAGGATGCATTACTTAGAGAGTGTAGGAATTTCCACAAATAACAAGTAGTTCAGTTTTCATTTCTATTTCATCTCTTCAGTTTGTTTTCAAACTGTTTGAACAGTTGTCTAGCTATCTAAAGGTAAACTGGTAGTTATTGACGCCTACATTTTTGTTTTAAAATTTGAGATTCATGAATTACACGTTTAAATTAGGAAAGCAATTCATAATTCCCCTGGGAATCAACAAGCTGAATAGAAATGAATATATTTCCACAGAAATGGACTCATTACTCTCTCATTATTGCATAAGGCTTTATGAATAATTGCTATAAGACAAAGGGGCTTACAGGAAGAAACCTTTTGTATTTATCTTAGATTGTAGTTTTACATTGAAAACAATTTATCCACTTGCATTTAATTTGCTTTGGTGTCAAGTTAGCTATTTTCCTTCTGCTCAAAAGATAGGCATAGTCTAACATTTGTAAATATTAAGAAAAAATATAAATATATTAGAATAAGATATGTTAACAATTCAAAATCCATAGCCATCATATTTTTAAAATGAGATTTCTGTTTTTTTGTTTAAACTGTAAATGTAATTTGAATAGTATCAGAATATGTTTGGAGCTGAGAAGAAAAAGAAAAGACATTTTTATGTCTGCTATGTGGTAAAAAGCAGATTTGGATACCTGTTGAATACCTTACCCCTTTTGAAGTGGATTTTGTCTGCACAGATGAGAAAACTGAAGCTAAAGAGTTTAAAAAGTTTGTCCAAAGTTAAAAAAAAAAAAAAAAAAAACTAGAAGATGGCAATGCAGCCATATAAATATAGGTTTCATTTTGAAATGTCTTCTGTTGCTATTTCCCAAAATAGAGGTTAAAAAGAAGGTAAAGGATTCCCATTAAGCTAAAAAACTCATTACATCAAGTGATTTTAAACATTTGACATTTGATGATTGACAATGACAGAGTTTTCTCCTTTCAAATCAGTAAAATTTGATGTGGTTAATATTCAGGTCAAAGTCATGAATTTTTAACTGTGGTGATTAATCAACATTTTCTTCCTTTAACCTAATCACCATCTTTATATTTGCATGGCTAGAAAATAGGCGCAAAAAAAAAAAAAAGTGGAGGTGGGCTTTGAGGGCTATGTGAATCCCATTGTATCATTCACTCTCAGAAGACTACAGTTTTGTCTACCCTCCAGATTAGCATACCCATGGTATAATGGTGCAGAGATTCTAAAGCCTTCTAGGAACTTATTTTAAAAGACTCCACAGGGCAGTTTATTTGGCACATTGACTCAGTATATTAAATAAAAAACAAAATAAAGCAATATCTCACTCTGATTTCAAAAGAATATTTACATCTCTGCCACAGTAACTGATACGCAACACAATATCAATGCAGTCCCTTCACCTATCTTTCTTTAACTGACTGTAGAGCATTGAACTACTTCTAACCCCAAGAGGATAACATTGAAGGGATTCATGGTTCTGATTACCAAGGTGAATTTTGTGTCTGTTGCTATTTATTTTGTGGAGAGGAGTGTTTCGTTGTTGTTGTTTTCTATCAAGCTATCAAGTTTGATGACTGTTTCTTTAATTAGTTTTATAATTTTGACAATGTAGAATTTAGACAAGACAGACAGACTGAGTTCATGTCAACAACAAATCACCCCCCCCCCCATCTCAGGGGCATAACACAACAAAAGTTAATTTCTCCCTCATGTTGCATGTTCTTTGGAGATTGGTGATGGGGCTTGATGGAGCACCCCCCACCCGAGGGCCTTGGCAAGCAAACAACATGGCAAATCACAGAATGGCTCTCCAGACTTCTGCCCAGATCTCAGGACTACTGATTTCACCACCCAAAGCAAATCACATGACCATAGCTAACTTCAAAGAAAAAAAAAAGTGCAATCCTATTATGATAACTGAGAACGTTGACAAACATTTTCTTTTGAGATGATATTCATTGCTAAATATACTGTAGTAGTGGACCCTTGAATGATGTGGATTTGAACTTTAGTGCAGGTCCACTTATGTTTTTCAGTAAATAGGTCGAGTATTACACAATCCAATAGTCGGTTGAATCTGTGGATGCAGAAACACAGGTATAGAGGACTAATTGTAAATTATTCCCAGATTTTCAGATTTGTGATTGGGTGGTCGGTCAGCATCCCTAAGACTTTCATTGTACAAGGTCAATGGTATTTTTTTATACTATTAGTTTCTAAAATATTATGCAATATTATTAATATAGAATTTCAGAGTGAAATTTCTGGTGGGATATTAAGAGAAAGAGGTTTATGGCGTAAAGCAAACTGATCCTTTTAAATTGGAATTCTAGTTGGCTATAATCTTCTCTTCAAATTTTACAACCCATAATATATATGAGCCTCAGAATGCTAACATAATATTGTTATGAACAAAAAGGAAAGTCTACTGAAAAAA
>SJYX01017979.1:40902-62532 GCA_006410675.1 Oreotragus oreotragus | reverse complement strand
TTGGAAAAGACTCTAATGCTGGGAGGGATTGGGGGCAGGAGGAGAAGGGGACAACCGAGGATGAGATGGCTGGATGGCATCACTGACTTGATGGACATGAGTCTGAGTGAACTCCGAAAGATGGTGATGAACAGGGAGGCCTGGCATGCTGCAATTCATGGGGTCGCAAAGAGTTGGACACGACTGAGCAACTGAAATGAACTGAACTGAACTGAAGAGCTGCATAGGATCAGATAAAATGATAGAAGTATCTTCTTTTAAAATTCTAAAAGTAGGACAGAACTATAAGGTGTGGATAATATTAATTTTATATTGTAGTTGATCTGATGAAAACAAGTATGCTAATATTTAAAAAAACTGGCTCTTAATATAACCCAAACTAAAACATTTGCATCTTCAAAAGTGAAAGCTTATTAACCCAACCATTAAGATCTTTCTTTCACCTGGTAGCCATGGTACATAGGATACACTCAATAAATGTTGTATTGCCTCTAAGAAGAAGAAACAGCATGAACTGAAGCCTGAAGAATAGCCTATGAGACAAGGCAAGAAATTCATCCTGAAAAGGACTAAAGGACTTTATGTACTGGGAAGTGTGTAGAAATCAGATGTCCCAGGGTTGAGGGCGTGTGCATGCCAGTAGGAGGGCTTAAAAGATGGGAATAGGAAGATAGACTTCATGGAGCAGGCAGCAGCAAGAAGATGTTCCAACATCCAGTCATAGTAAACAGAAGCCACTGAAGCCAATGTCCAGCTGCTCTTGGTCCTAAACTAATGAACCTGTTAGGAGAGTAAATTTAGCCATGTTTTTAGACATTCCTTAGTAAACAATTGAGAAGTTTCTAAGTGATAAAGGTTCCACTATGCCTGTATGAGGGGTTTCCCTTTCACCCTTTTATTTGGTTTTCTTTCTTAGGTTAATATACATTTTTACAGTTCCCTGCACAACTTAAAACTTGAGCAGTTTCTATGTTGGCTGTGTACCTTGTTCATGTTGCTTTATACAGACACAAATTACATATGCACAGAATAAATCAGTGAGAGCTTTGGATGATAGGTAGCAAAGGACATATAAGGAAGTGTTAGTGAAGCTTTTGTCAATCAAGGACAGAATTAATCACCAGCAATATGGACATCGTAACTAGACAATTTGATTAACATGGTAGAGATACGGATTCTTCCTAGTCTTTCTCTTGCCTTGTCCTCCAGGTAAACAAGATCTCTTCAAAGTGAATTTTTAATTTAATCAGCCAAACTTAAATCACATAACCCCCAGAGCTTCCAGAAAGAGCCTTTCATTTTAGGACAGAACTAGTTAAATGGAACGTCACACGTAGCCCCAATCTGAGAAGAAAAGAGTAAGATTAAAGAGGGATCATTTCTCTCAAGGGATTTTTTTTTTTTAAGAATCATGCTTCTGATGGATTTAAGTCACACTCTGTCAAAACATACCCTTTATGTACATAGATGTACATAGTGTATCTCATCCTAAGATGAGATATGGACTTCATTTTATATTATTTGCCTGTAATTTCTCATGCATTAACATTATTTCTGTAGCTGGCCTCTATTTTGCTTGTATTTGAAAATCAGAGTTTTGAAAAAAGGATATGCTATGATCTCATATTATTCATTTCTAATCAGCTATCAGCATAGGGAAAAATTACTTTTTAAGATAAATTTCAGGCCATTCCGTCTGAGCAATAAAGAATGATGATCTCAACACCTAACTTCTAATTATCTCCTTAGAAAATAGGAGTAAAGAAATTATAAGTAAGAAAACCAAGTGCAAAGATATATGTCTCGAATTTACATGACCGTGTCTTCAATCAGCCTAATCAAATGGGGATAAATTTTCAAAACATGGTGGCTAGAATAGAGCTGGGAGAAAGCCTCAGCCATTTACTTTTACAGTCAGTGCAAAGCCTGCTGGTGGTCTTTCTCCCTATATACTTCTTTCTTCATCCACTTCAGTCTGAATGTACCTTCAAAAATCTTGTGTTGTCTGAGCACTCGAAGACTGAGAAAATCCATAATGTGGCAAATAAAATTTTATAAAAATTTTGCCACAGCAACAGTTCCACATTTCTACATTCTCTTGCAGAAATCTGTCACTCCCCATTCTCTCAACTGCCTTGACCAAAAGAATGTGGTGAATGTGATATGGTGTGGCTTTTGATGACAGCTAGTTAAAGATTATATGCTTTTATGATCCTATCATTCACCATGCTTGCCCCTTTAACCCAGCCACCATGCTGTAAGGAAGCCCAAATTAGTGCTTACAGAGAAGCCTGTATGGAGATGAACTAAGACCTCTGACTAGTAGCCACATGAGTGTTTGGAAGCTGCTACTCTAGCCTCAGTCAAGCCTTCAGTTGACTGCAAATCCACTTGACATCTTGACTGCAGCTTCATGAGAGAGCCTGAGTCAGAACTCCCCGCTGCCCCCCCCACCCCCACAAATAAAAAGTTTGTTGTTTCAAACCACTAAATTTTGGAGTAATTTGTTATGTAGCAGATACTGAACCAATACATCTTCCGGTCAGGGTTATATGGATGAAAGGCAGTGACATTTTGACCATACACAAGACCAGAGCAAAGCATATAAAAGGGAAAGACCCAAAGAAAGTGGTGAAGAAGAAACAAACAGAAACAGCAACCAGAGAAAGAAAGGAATTGTGGTTTTCATGGCATGCTTTAAATAACTTATGGAGCTGAGGGCAAGTAACACTATAGTCTGTTGTCTGTGGCTGCTGAAAGCTCCAGAATTACATGTTCTTGGATCGTGCTTCATGCTGCAGCAGCTGCTGCTAAGTCGCTTCAGTCGTGTCTGACTCTATGCCACCCCATAGATAGCAGCCCACCAGGCTCCCTGTCCCTGGGATTCTCCAGGCAAGAACACTGGAGTGGGTTGCCATTTCCTTCTCCAGTGCATGAAAGTGAAAAGTGCAAGTGAAGTTGCTCAGTCGTGTCCAATCCTTAGTGATCCCATGGACTGCAGCATACCAGGTTCCTCCATCCATGGGAGTTTCCAGCAAGAGTACTGGAGTGGGTTGCCTTTGTCTTCTCCATCTTGCTTCATAAGACTTCCCAAAAGAGACCAGTGTATAAGGGAGATCAGAAAATACTTTGCCTTTTTAAGTATTTTAAATAAGACAGTGGTAAGTCCAGCTCCAATAACATATATTAAAGTTGCTGCAGTTAAAAAGTTCCTAGCTGGATCTTGGGAGTGGGTGAGCCATATGCCACAAGGCCAGCCACCACCCATCCCCTCCCCTTGCCTCATGGCGTCCCTTCAATGCTCTTAGCTGAGTGTCCCATGGGGCCTGAAGTACTTACTTTAAAATGAGGCAAAGGACATTCAAAAATTAGAATTTTTGCAGCATAAAGCAAGTCAATTTTCATACTTCTGATAATGCTTTCTTGTTTTTTTAAATGACTTTTATGAAAATCTTATGACATGAATGCCAGCAAAAGTGCAGAAGAGATCTCATCCTTATTTCAAATGTTCTCAGGATCCTTGGAACAGGGGAATGTGCCAGTGTATAAGCACTGACCTTTAGCAAATCCCAGCAATGATGTCTATGACATTCTGGGGCTTATTAAGAATAACAAGCAAAATCTGAGTGAGTGAAAGAAACGGTGATGCCAAATCTTGGGATTTCTTATGAAATCCTTGAGATCATACATATTTCAGAATTCAGAACTTCCTCGATTTTAGAAACATAATCTGTGTATATAGCAGAACCTCCAAATCAACAATGGTAATATTTCCATGTAAAAATGAATGAATATTAAAATGAAATAAAATGTAAGTACCTTCGAATCTGTTCGGGTCAACTTTTTTTTTTTTTTTTCCAAATAAGTTTTAGCACAAAAGTTTTGAAAATATTTCAGTATTCAGATCTTTGGGGATTTTAAAATTGCAGGTAGAGGATTATGGACTATAATGATAAAACATATATTATTTGTAGTTTTAATTTGTGCCAGTCATTATGTTAATCTTCTTTGATCCTTCCATCTTCCCTGTGAAAAAATGATAAAATTGAGGAACATAGCAAGTGAGTAACATTTCCAAGGTCACAGGATGAAGTGGGTTGATTTGGATTCTATCTTGAGCCAGATTTCAAATCTGCTGACTTAAGCTCTCTACCATATTGCAAGGGATACAAGTTTTTTTTGTTTTTTGTTTTTGTTTTTTTTTCTTTTGGGGGTTTGTTTCTTTTAACATAAGTAAGAACAATGTTAAAAAATTTGGGAAAAATTGCTTATAATTTACTATCCTGACATGATTTATCACCTTTTAAAATCTTATAGGTCTTATACCAGGATAAACCCTCTAGAATAGCTGCAGAAAGTAGCAATTTCACAGTAGGGGTGTAGGCAAATTGCCAGCATCCGGTGGATCATATAAAAAGCAAGGGAAATCCAGAAAAGTATCTGCTTCTGCTACATTGACTATGCTAGAGCCTTTGACTGTATGGATCACAAGAAACTGTGGAAAATTCTTAAAAAGATGAGAATACCAGACCACCTTACCTGTCTCCTGAGAAACCTGTATGCAGGTCAAGAAGCAACAGTTAGAACCAGACATGGAACAACAGACTGGTTCAAAATTGGGAAAGGACTACATCAAGGCTGTATATTGTCACCCTGCTTATTTAACTTGTATGCAGAGTACATCATGTGAAATAACGGGCTGGATGAATCACAAGCTGGAATCAAGATTTCCAGGGGAAATATCAATAACTTCAGACATGCATCTGACACCACCCTTATGGCAGAATGGGAAGAGGCACTAAAGAACCTCTTGGTGAACGTGAAAGAGGAGAGTAGAAAAGCTGACTTAAAACTAAACATTCAGAAAACTAAGATCATAGCATCTGGTCCTATCATTTCATGGTAAATAGATGGGAAACCAATGGAAATAGTCAGGCTTTATTTTTTGAGGCCCCAAAATCATCACAGATGGTGACTGCAGCCATGAAATTAAAAGACACTTGCTTTTTGGAAGAAAAGCTATTACCAACCTAGGTAACGTATTAAAAAGCAGAAGCATCACTTTGCCAAAACTTTGGTCTAGTCAAAGTTGTGGTTTTTCCAGTAATCATGTATGGAATTGAGAGTTGGACCATAAAGAAGGCTGAGTGCTGAAGAATTGATGCTTTTGAACTGTGGTGCTAGAGAAGACTCTTGAGAGTTCCTTGGACTGCAAGGAGATCAAACCAGCCAATCCTAAAAGAAATCAACTCTGAATAGTAATTGTAAGAACTGATGCTGAAGCTCCAATACTTTGGCCATCTGATGGGAAGAGCTGACTCATTGGAAGACTCTGATGCTGAGTAAGATTGAGGGCAGGAGGAGAAGGAGGTGACAGAGGATGAGATGGTTGGATGGCATCATTAACTCAATGGACATGAGTTTGAGCAAACTCCAGGAGGTGGTGAAGGACAGGGAAGCCTGTCATGCTGCAGTCAATGGGATTGCAAAGAGTCTGACATGACTGAATGACTGAACAACAAAGAGGTGTAGGCAGGGGTAGGTCAAGGGACCATAGCTTGAGATTGAGAAAAAACGATGACTAGAAAGGAATGGAAATTATTTCCTGCTCTTTTTTTTTTTTTTGGAATGGTAAGGATATAAGAAGAATAGACAGTAATAGAACCCTAAAAAGAGACTTCCTTTGCAAGCACCTTTTTAAGCATGTTTTCAGGAAGAAATTTAGGTTCTCCAGATAACAGAGGAACAGAACTGAGACAGAGCAGGACCCTACAGTCTTTGCTACAAAAGTCCTTAGCCTCCTTTTTGTCTGTGGAAAAGCTTTAGCCAAAGAATAAATTTAATTAGAAAAGTTAGAAAATAGAGAAACAGAGGAAAGTGGTCAAAGGAGACCAAATAATAAGATTTGATCACTAAGCACACTCAAGGATTTTAGCTCCTTATCAAGGGCAATAGATAATATTCTAAGGCATATCCTGTTAGCTGTCATATAGATCCTGAAGCTCACACCAGAAGAAGAAGTTAACTACATGATGACCAGATTGTAGCCATGACATGTGCTACCACAGTTCTGAGAACTGGTCTCAGGAAATGGAAACAAATTGGCCTTGGAACTGAAGATTAATTTCTCTCTGTCTATAAAAATTCTTGCCCCCTGACTGTTAGGGGTGGAGTGCGGGAGTCAGCCTTTGGACAGGTGTCCATCCCACCTTCCCCCAGTTGCCTGCATCCAATATGAAGCAAACTTTCCTTTCCACCAACTTGGCCTCTTTATTGGCTTTTGAATGGCAAGCAACCAGACCTGGGCTCGGTAATAGAACCACCTTAAAAAAAAAAAAAGACACTAATTGGCCAATTAGCAAAGAACTGGGAAAGAGTTTCAAATCAGAGGATTTCTGGAAGAGTTTCAGTCATCAGAGCACAGTGCCAAAGTGATATAATGTAATAGTGGGGCTCCAGCAAATTGGGTCATTGTAAGTAAAGAATTTGCCTGCAATGTGGGAGATCTGGGTTTGATCCCTGGGTTGGGAAGATCCCCTAGAGGAGGGCATGGCAACCCACTTCAGCATTCTTGCCTGGAGGGTCCCCATGGACAGAGAAGCCTGGTGGGCTACAGTCCATGAGGTAACAAAGAGTCGGACGTGACTGAGCAACTAAGCCCAGCACAGAAAGTTATGCACCATAAAGTCATACAGTGTAATGTGTGCCGATGATTTCCATCCAAGAAGCTGCTTTCCAAAATACTGGCTTAGGAATGCTGATAAGTAAAGAACCAATGGGTTGTCCTGCATAGTTCATTGCCACAATAGCTGAAAATGGGTGTCAGTCCCTCAGTCGTGTCTGACTTTTTGTGAACCCATGGACTGTAGCCGGCAAGGCTCCTTTGTCCATGGGATTTTCCAGGGAAGAATACTGGAGTGGGTTGCCATGCCCTCTTCTAGGGCGTCTTCCCAACCCAGGGATTGAACCTGAATCTCCTGCATTGCAAGCAGATTCTTTACCATTTTGGCCACTAGTAAAGTCCACACAAGAGCTAGGGACATCCTTAGACAAAGCAAAACATGTCACCCCCTTCAATTCCATCTAGGCAACACACTGACTCATAATAGCAACATCCATGACACAAATGCCACCCACGCACAAGAGTTAAAACTATCTTAAACATTTGCATTACATAGCAACTATATTGCTGCTGCTACTGCTACTGCTAAGTCGCTTCAGTCATGTCCGACTCTGTGCAACCCCATGGACTGCAGCCTACCAGGCTCCACCGTCCCTGGGATTCTCCAGGCAAGAATACTGGAGTTGGTCACCATTTCCTTCTCCAATGCATGAAAGTGAAAAGGGAAAGTGAAGTCCTTCAGTCATGTCTGACTCTGTGCGACCCCATGGACTGCAGCCTACCAGGCTCCTCCATCCGTGGGATTTTTCAGGCAAGAGTGCTGGAGTGGGGTGCCATTGCCTTCTCCAGCAACTATATTAGGACAAGACAGATGTATACTCTAAACAATAGCTTCCAGAATGAAAACCATGATGTGAGTAGTATTTTGATGTAAATACATTGGTGCTAAAAGTAAGAACTAATTTAGTTCAGACACAGGGATTGGGATACCATCAACTAAGAAGGTAAATTAACATCTTAAACATAACAGAAATAATCAAACTTTTACAGTTTGTCATGATCAACTCCTTCCATATAGAAGAGAAGCACTAAGACAAGCAATCAGTAGTGACTGTCAGAAAATATTTGCCTCACAAATTCATAAGTCCATGGTGCATGCTGTCACTTCAGTTGTGCCCAACTCTTTGTGACCCTGTGGACTGTAGTCTGCCAGGCTTCTCCCATGGAATTCCTTCCATGGGATTCTCTAGGAAAGAATACTGGAGAAAAGATTGCCATTTCCTACCCCAGGGGATCTTCCGGTCCCAGGGATCAAACCCCTGTCTCTTCAATCTCTTCATTGGCAGAGGAGTTCTTTACCACTAGCACTACCTGGGAAGCTCCGTGGTAAAACCACAGATAACTGTAGGTGTTAACCTCCTGTTAAATAAAATTGTCAAGCTTTGTGTCAGAATTTGCCTGATTGAAAACTGAGACAGAAATATTCATTTTAGGACTTCCCTGGCGGGTGAGTGGCTGAGACTTCCAATGAAGGGGGCCCAGGTTCCAGCGCTGGTCAGGGAACTTGATCCCACAAGCTGGAACTAAGACCTGGTGCAGCCAAATAAATTAAAAAAAAAAAAAAAAAGACAAGTACTCATTTTGAACCCTTCCTCACCACCTTGCCAAATTCTGATAAAAGAATTGTCAACAGTGAGATGCACAAGAGAATAAATAGATTAAGCTCATTGAAGACATACAATGAATATCTTAGAGCTACAAAATTGGGACTCCCCTAGGCAAATAAGCACCTCCATTAAACATATTGTATATTCAACAAAAACTGTATTTTTTTCCAGTAGACTGACTTTGTTCACTTTGAATTTGATCAGAGTTGAAATTCTGAATTTTCCAGCAGTGTCCTCTTGTGTATAACTAAAGATAAATCAGCCTTAAGAGCTCTGTTTTGTAGGAACGATTACAAACCATCATACTTGGATCTGCAAGGCGCAGGTTTCTTTGTTTCAACTATGCTGAATTAAGTCATTAGTGGAAAGTAAAAATTTAATTCTATGCATGTATAAAATTGTATTAAAATGTAGATGCATATCTTTCATTACTTTCATCCTTCACAATCAGACTGAGAAAACACTTAAACTTTTTTTTTATTGCAATACAGTTGATTTACAATGTCATGTTAGTTTCAGGTGTATAGCAAAATGATTTAGACTTTCAGATTTGCATGAAATAACTTTCTGTATCCCTTCATTTTCCATCTATATTTGTCCTTCACCATGAACTGGGTCTCTTATGAGCAACGTTTTGTAGGCTTTTGTTTTATTATCCATTTGGCCACTCTATGATTCTTTAAAATTGTTTTCGCTCTTTGGCTTCACCATACAGCAAGTGGGATCTTAGTTCCCCAACCAGGGATGGAACTCTCGCCCCCCTGCACTGGAAGCACAGAATCTTAACCACTGGGCCATCAGGGATGTCCTCATTCTATGTCTTTTGATCAGGGTTAGTCCATCGACATTTAAGGTAACTATTGATAAGTATGTATCTATTAGCAGTTTTAAACTTCATTTTCCAGTTGATTTTGTATTTCTTCTTTATTTCTTCCTCTTTATTTTTCCTTTTGCAGATTTGATGGTATTTATTTCTATTAGGCTTGAGTTTTCTTCTTGATCTTTGTGAATCTATTGTATGTCTTTGTTTCATGATTACCTGGGTTTTCAAGTATGCTAACCCCTTACTATATCTGCTTGCTTTAGACTGGTAGTTACATAAACTAAAAGTCTTCAATGGAATTACATGTGACCATGCTATTTCACTTCCATGGAACAGAAGAGGGGAATAACAACATGTATCTGAATGCTATATATTAAATAAATTTAAAATTATGCTGTCTAGACCAAGGAGAGTTAATATTCTTTAATCTCAATTTCCACTCCAAAGAGACACTGACTTTAGAGCAGAAGGCATTGCTTTACACTAAATTTCAACCTCCCAAACACACCATGGTGACCAACATAGAGTAATAATTCAGCATATATTCTGATGGAAAAGATGCACTGACCAGCAATTTCAGGTGTAACAACTGTGTATTTACCTAGATGTTGTTTGGTCCAGAGTGCAGTAGTCTATCCTGACCTTAAACTAGATGATCTCTGAAACACTTTTTTGCCATGTTTTCAGTTTTGACTTTTCTTGAGCATCTGCATCTAGAGATCCACTCTGTGCATATCTTTTCTAATTCTACTAACAGCCTTTATAACAGCATGTATATTTCTATGGCCCTTGTGTAAATGAGGCTCAGAGGTATAAACTAACTTAGGTAAGGTTATCCAAAGTGTAAACAGTGATGCAAGGACTTCAACCAAAGTCTCTGTGACTGCAGAGCTTATACATTGTCCACTATACCCACAGCGTCTTCTGAACCTGCATGGAAAACAGTTACACACTGATAAAAGGAATGAGAAATTTTGCTATTATAATCTTAGCAATTTACCAGAAAAACGATTGTTACTATGTTGGTTTATATGAGGGTTATATTCTCCATCTGAAACTGTGGAAAAGCTCAAACAGTGATGAGGAGGTTGGGAGAATGAGCACATATGAGACCTAGGGTCTGTTTTTTTTTTTTTTTTTTTAATTTTTTTCCTAAGTTTGCAAGATTGGTTCCCTGACTAGGCATTGAACCCAGGCCTCCTGTAATGGAACCATGGAGCCCTAACAACTGGACCATTGTGGAATTCCTTTTTTTTTTTTTCCTTTCAGTGCCTGTTGTTTTGAAATGACAACAAAGTTAATTGCTGCTAACAACCTGAGCATAAACTGAGTTGTTTTTCAAGTTAAAAAAAAAAAGATTTGCAAGTCACAAACTTCCAATAATTTCAGTGATGCCAGGTCTACTTGGTCCATGGAGACAGTTCAGAGGAAACCAAGTTTTGATCGTGTTCTATGAAACATACATCTCATATACAGATATGCATTTAAAAGAATACATTTGAATCAGTTCTCATAAGGTGGATGAGACTGGAGCCAATTATACAGAGTGAAGCAAGCCAGAAAGAAAAACACCAATATAGTATACTAACACATATATATGGAATTTAGAAAGATGGTAATGATAACCCTGTATGCGAGACAGCAAAAGAGACACAGATGTAAAGAACAGACTTTTGGACTCTGTGGGAGACGGAGAGGGTAGGATGATTTGGGAGAATGGCATTGAAACATGTATACTATCATGTAAGAAGCGAATCGCTAGTCTATGTTCAATGCAGGATACAGGATGCTTGGGGCTGGTGTACTGGGACGATCCAGAGAGATGATATAGGGAGGGTGGTGGGAGGGGGGTTCAGGGTTGGGAACTCAAGTACACCTGTCGTGGATTCATGTCAATGTATGGCAAAACCAATACAGTATTGTAAAGTTAAAAAAAAAAAAAAAAACTTTGGAGGAAAATACACATTTAAAGCTAGGTCATTGGCTGACAACAACTTAAAAAGTTTAAAGTTACAAAATTTTAAGCAAAATGATTAGCCTGCTTGTATAAAAGTTTGTTGCTAAGTTACAATGTCAATTAACTATTTCAATTATGATTTGAAGTTCTCAAGCTTCCCTTAGTAAAAAAAATAGATATTACATGGCTAATGAAATCATCTTCTCATAAAGTATGGAAACCTGAGACTAATTTTCTGAAACAATGTATCCTGAGAATATGGCAACATAATGATATTAAAACATAGAATAAGGGCTTGGTGATACTAATCTATTATTTTCTATTGCACATTGACATTTTTCAATTAAAATGAGCTCTTGTGTAGTATGCTATATTCTTTAACATTCAGTAAAAATCATTGAATATCTATTTCTTTTTTGAAATGATAACTATAGTCATTAAACAGGTGAGTGATGAGGCAGTTATACAACTCCAGAGCTTTATATTTCTCTTTAAAGTAAAATTTTTTCATCTTTTGGTTTTAGGATCCACATTTTTTTTTTTTTTGCATGAAATAAGACTGAAATTAGGATGCTTTGCTATTAATTACCTGTTATAAACTGTGAAGGCATTTTAGCATTTGAATGTATAAATTCCCTTCTTCCTCTTCTCCCCAGCTGGGATCTGGTCATTATTAAAATGAAATAGTAAGAGGAAAGGATTAGGAGAGCCATGCAAAATTGTCCAGTGTTTTCCAAATTACACCAGTCAGACTGTATCTGAAACAACACTTAGCAAATGACTGATGCCTCTTTCCTTAACAATTGCCCTTAGAAAGGGATAAAATGTCATCTTCCTATAACTAGTTTTGGAAATAAATATTTCATTTGTTTTAAAAATGAAAAGGAATGGTGAATGTTTCTTTGCCTGGGATTTTTCCAGGAATGGATCTTAGAGCAAAGATTCCAGTGCAGGTATTTAATTTTGGATGTAATCTTACCAAGCACAGCTAGAAAAATGGGGGAGTGAGACACAGAATGGAAGTGAGCCTATGAAGATACGATATCAAACAAATCTCCACTTTGGGTAACTTGAACCTAATTCTGTTGGAAAGCTCTGGGAACTGAGGATAGAATACGTGCCTTAGAGATTCGCAAAGAGGGGCCAAGAGTTGGGCTGTTTGTGGTAGAAGCAAAATCTTTAATTTCCAGGGACTTCTAGCAAAGCTCATGGGCAGAGGAAGACCTCGGTGAAATTGGCATAAATTGTAGCAATTGGATTTCCCGTCAATGAGCAATGAAATAGTGAGGCATCATAGGCACCAGGTGGAATTAATGCTTCTGAAAACAACTATCAGCCAATAGCCAAGGGAAACTGGAAAATAATTACATGAGTTTTTTACCATTCATGTGGGATTAACCCTAAGGCATATGCTATAATGATGTTTAGGAGTCAGGTCTCCACATGCCCACAGCAATAACCTCTCTTATGTTACTCTTCTAAGCATCTTTCTCTTCCTTGTTTCATTAATTTTCTCCTCGAATCACATCCCAAATAAAATCCTTTCATTCTTCTCACCCCCCACTTCAAGATCTGCTTTGGGAAAAAATCAACCTAAGATACCAAAATTTATTTTAATTTGTGACCAGGATTTTTTAAAGTAACAACTATTTTGTAGTGAAGGCAATTAAAAAAGGCTGCAAGCAATAAATGCTGGAGAGGGTGTGGAGAGAAGGGAACCCTCTTACACTGTTGGTGGGAATGCAAACTAGTACAGCCACTATGGAGAACAGTGTGGAGATTCCTTAAGAAATTGCAAATAGAACTGCCTTATGACCCAGCAATCCCACTGCTGGGCATACACACCGAGGAAACCAGAATAGAAAGAGACACATGTACCCCAATGTTCATCGCAGCACTGTTTATAATAGCCAGGACATGGAAGCAACCTAGATGTCCATCAGCAGATGAATGGATAAGAAAGCTGTGGTACATATACACAATGGAGTATTACTCAGCCATTAAAAAGAATACATTTGAATCAGTTCTAATGAGGTGGATGAAACTGGGGCTGATTATACAGAGTGAAGTAAGCCAGAAAGAAAAACACCAATACAGTATACTAACACATATATATGGAATTTAGAAAGATGGTAATGACGACCCTTTGTGCGAGACAGCAAAAGAGACACAGATGTGTAGAATGGACTTTTGGACTCTGAGGGAGAGGGAGAGGATGGGATGATGTGGGAGAATGACATTGAAACATGTATATCGTGTAAGAAATGAATTGCCAGTCTATGTTCGATACAGGATACAGGATGCTTCGGGCTGGTTTATGGGGATGATCCAGAGAGATGATATGGGGTGGGAGGTGGGAGGAGGGGTTCATGATTGGGAACTCATGTACACCTGTGGTGGATTCATATCAATGTATGGCAAAGCCAATATAGTATTGTAAAGTAAAATAAAGTAAAAATTTAAAAAAAAAATGAGTAAGATTGATCTCCACTACTAGCATAAAAGTCAAATGTATCTCTTCCAAAATGATTTACTAGATTAGTCATCTTACCTCTTCACTCTGTAATTGTTGTTGCACTGAATACCCAAACTTGACAATTTGACAGTAGTGTACTGAAGTCATTTTCTTGGTGTCTCCAAAAAGTTGACTCTGTCTGGCTCAGAACCTATCCATAGTGTGGTAATTATCTCATCTGGGCTTTTCCACAAGACCCATACCAACTGCTAAGAAATCTCTTTCATACTACAATTCCGTCACTTTTACTGCTGCCAAATCAGTGTTCTGGTGTGTAGCTGTAATGATGTCACTCCCAAGTTCAGAAACATTTGATGATGCCACGATTCCTAGGGAATTAAATAAAATATCCTTGTCTTGAAAGTCAGAGCCTTCAAAAATTAAACTCTACCTTACCTCTAATCAGAAGCAACTTTTCAACATGTAACTCCCTACTGGACCCAATATAGAGCTTTTGTGGGTGTGATGTGCTGTAAGTGGGTGTTAGGATGATCAACCATTCCAGTTTTCCTGAAACTGATTGTACCAGTGTTAGCACTGAAGTTTGCATATCATGGGAAAACTTCTTAGACCCAAGCAAATCGGACATCTAGTCATCCTAGATATGAGTGTGCACCGTTACAGTGTATTTATTTTTCATAGGATTAAGGAAATATCTATGCTAAAATAAATTAACTGTCCTATCTTGAATGATATGCAGTTGAAAGAAGAAATTTTACTTGCCAAAACACATAGTGGGAAGTATGGTACCTTATCATTTGGGTTTCCCAGTGGCTCAGTGGTAAAGAATTCAGCTGCCAATGCAGGACACACAGGTTCAATCCCTGGGTCAGGAAGGTCCCCTGGAGAAGGCAATGGAAACCCTCTCTAGTATTTTTGCTGGAAAATTCCATGGACAGAGGAGCCTGGTGGGCTACAGTCCATGGGGTCACAAAAGAGCTGGACATAACTTAGCAAATAACAGCAACAAACTTGTTTCTCAGTGCGTGCGGAGTCATGTCTGACTCTTTGAGACCCCCTGGGCTGTGGGCCTTCAGACTCCTCTGCCTGTGGACTTTCCCAGGCAAGGATACTGGAGTGGGTTGCCAGTTCCTACTCCAGTGGATCTCCATGACCCAGGAATCAACCTGAGCTTCTCGCATCTCCTGTATTGGCAGGCAGATTCTTTACCACTGTGCCACCTGGAAAACCTAACAACTAACTTATTATTCGTCAAAGTCAGACTCCTGAGACCATATTTCCCCATATCCTCTAACTACTTCTTCCTAGTAGAGTACCCTCACTTCTATAACTCTCAAAGCCCCTACCTTCCTGAGCTTCAGTCCTTTGTTCATGCTATTTCTGTGGCCACCTGAACGGCCCATGCATTTCCCATCAACCTCCATCACATGGAATCCATCCTCCAAGGCTCTGTAATGCTGCCACCTCTATGAACTCATTCCTGATTCCCTGCCTCCAGTCTCAGGTTTGGGTTTCTCTTCATTTAAGACTTACCCCATTTAGTTCCTTTATCACAACACTTAGAGAAATTTCATTATCTTAAATGTGAGCAAAGTTGGACAACCATGTTTTAGTATGTCATCACCCATTCTTCACAACATCTCTGTGAAGGCCCCTGTACAAAGTGGGGATTCTTATCTTCATTAGACACTGAGGAAGCTGAGGCAGGTGGAAGATTAGGTCAACTCTGAGTTTAGATCTCAAGCCCCAAACCTCTAATTTGAGATTTAGATATTGTTCCTTATATTTGCCTCCTTAAGCAACCCACTAGGCTTCAAATTACTTGAGCTAAAATTTGATGCATATCACCACTGTATTTTCGTAAAAACATTTAAGTAGAACCTTTAATCCTGACATTCAAATTCCTCGCTTAGGTAAACTATATTTGCTTGTGCTTATGGCTTCAAATATACATTTTTTCCAGGATAGTCTTCATTTGGATTTCTTGTAATTAGGTACCATATCCATTTTTTAACATGTCCCCTAAGCCAAGGGTACAGTTTTAAGAGCAAATATGAGGCAGAGTTATCACTATAAAAGTAATCTCTCCCCTCTCGATTACCTTCAGTGATTCACCGCTTTATTAATGCAGAATCCTCAAACTGTGATCTGTAAGCCATCTCCAATAGAGCCTTCCATATGCTTTGTAATAAATGCTGATGCCTTTATGCTATCTGAGACTTCCTGATTCAAAAAACCTGGATGTATGGTTCAGAAATGATGATCCTTCTGGTTAAAGTGTAAACTGAACAGCAAGATTAAGCCTGGCATGCAAAGTCTTCTTCAATATAAAGACCTCATATCACCTTCTATTAGAAGCTCCTACTCTTGCCCTTCTTTCATCATATAAGTTCTGGCTATGGTTTCCGTGATGCCAGTGACACTCTATATTCTTCCACACCATCCCAACCCTACTCATTCTTTTAGGCTTAACCCACACCTTGGCTCCACTGACGGCACATCTCCCTCCTCTGGGCCATGACCATCGTTGTTGCTATTGTCATGACTGCTTTGGTTGAGGCGATATGCATCAAGCACTTACCATATGCCAGACATTCTAGTCAGTACCTTATAGGCAATATCTCTTTAAATTCTCACCAAAAAAGACAAACAAATAGACAAACAAACAAAAAACTTTATGGGATAAGCTCTATTATTATTTGGTGCTTCTCATATGGTTCAGTGGTAAAGAATCTGCCTGCCAGTGCAGCAGATGCAAGAGACATGGGTGGGATCCCTGGTTCAGGAAGATCCCCTGGAGGCAGAAATGGCAACCCACTCCTGTATTCTTGCCTAGAAAATTCCACGGACAGAGGAAACTGAAGGCCTATAATCCATAGGGTCACAAAAGAGATAGGACTGAGTGACTAATCATACACATTACTATTATTTCCACTATTGAGATGTTAAAACTAAAATTAAAGTGGCTTAATGACTTCCCCAAGAGTCATTAATCCTCTGTGAAGGGTAACATCAGGACAGAGACTTGTGGTCTCTGATGCCAAAGCCCACACCTTTGGGGGCTACGCTGCATGCTTCCCCCAGCATCTCTACTGTGATAGGCACCCATCATTTTGTTAACTGATGGTGCCAGCTCCTTGGATAGCCTGACTGGCAGTAAAGCACACTGATCATTCTTACCAGAAATGATGAAATCTAAATGAGGCTAATTCTTCAAACTGTCCTACTGGTTTGTGTTACCTTGATTTAGAAGGAGAAAAGTTCATGAGCAGACAAATGGTTGATTTTACTTCTAATAACAGAAAGGCCCACTCAACAAACAAAGATGCAATAATAACAAAGATACTGAATATGTACTTGATTAGTCTAGAAACAACAACAATGTAATAACAGTAACTGATATATAACCAACAACACATATGGTAGCCACTATAAGCCAGGCACCCTAATTAGCCACACCGTGCACCATTGGTTGGCTGGTGGGCTCAGTCGTGTCTGACTCTGTGCTATCTGATTTCATTCTTATGAGAATCTTAACAAGTAGACACTATTATCATCATCCCATTCTACAGATAAGGAAACCTAGGCACAGAGAGGTTAAACAGTCTAAACAAGGCCACTTGGCCAACTGGAGTGAAGCAATTACACAGATTCATACCTTGGTATAGGACTTTTGGTGTACTCATACCCTGATAGCTTAACTGGTAAAGAATCTGCCTGCAAGGCAGAAGATCCCACTTTGATTCCTGGGTTGCAAAGATCCCCTGGAGAAGGGAATGGCTACCCAGTCCAGTATTCTGGCCTGGAGAATTCCATAGACTGTAAAGTCCATGGGATTGCAAAGAGTCAGACATGACTGAGCAACTGTCGGCTTCACATGCCTCGGTGTGCTTGACTTCTAGTCTCAAGCTCATTATTTTTTGCTCCATTAAGGAAAACTAAGTGTTAGTCACTCAGTCATATCTGACTCTTTGTGACCCCATGGACTGCAGCATGCCAGGCTCCTCTGTATGTGGAATTCTCCAGGCAAGAATACTGCAGTAGGTAGCCATTTCCTTCTCTAGGGGATCTTCCTGACCCAGGGATTGAACCTGGGTCTCCTGCATTGCAGGCAGATTCTNCATATCTGACTCTTTGTGACCCCATGGACTGCAGCATGCCAGGCTCCTCTGTATGTGGAATTCTCCAGGCAAGAATACTGCAGTAGGTAGCCATTTCCTTCTCTAGGGGATCTTCCTGACCCAGGGATTGAACCTGGGTCTCCTGCATTGCAGGCAGATTCTTTACCACTGAGCCACCAGGGAAGCCCATTTAGGCACCTGGGAAGCCCAATAAAGAAGGGTCTTTCTAAAGATTAATTTTGAACCAGTGATTAGAAATTATGTTTTTAATTTAAATACTAGAAAGATAAACTCATTCAACTCATAAATGAATACTAGACCATAAGACTATCTGTGGATATCAAAAGAAGACTGGAACATAGACTCGCCATACACATCAATGAATGTCAATAGTTTAAAGTCTGATTTGGCATTTAAGCATATGTATTTTATTACAAGCCAACTTTATCTGGTTATAGAATTAAATGAGTGGCATTGGTCCAGGAAAGTAACCTAAATTTCAGTCTGTTAAAAATTACTTCCTCCACATAACACAAAGAAGCTATGAACACAAAATTATCCAGTAGAAAAAAAGTTTCTCAAAGACTGGCTAACAAAATAGAAATTTATTTGAGATAAAGCAAGCATGGCAATCCACTCCAGTGTTTTTGCCTGGAGAATCCCCTGGTGGGCTGCCGTCTGTGGGGTCTCACAGAGTCGGACACGACTGAAGCAACAGCAGCAGCAGCAGCAGCAAGCATTCTGTGAATTTGGTTTTACCTTTAACATTTGTACCATAAAAGGAGAGGGATAGATAAGACCAGAAAATATTAAAAGACAGTGCTGATTTTACTTGAAATTCCTTTGCAGAATGTTTTTTCCTTTTTTTTTTTCCCCACTGTGGTCCCTCCCCACTTCATGGAGCAGGAGACCACAAAGCCCATCTTCAACATCAAACACAAGTGATGGAGATCTCAAGATCTTCAAAATTTGCTTAACATGAAAATCATCCCAGATATGTCTTCCAGCAAAGTTAAGATACAATGCTATGGCAAAGCTACATCCATCACATCCTAAAACTCTCTTTTGGGAGAAGGTAGCATCCTTCTCATCTAGAAATTTAGCATAAACATTTCCATTTCTATGGGAAATCTAAAAGCAATAAGTCAAAGTAGTAAACGGCAGGCACATAAAAGTTTTCCAATATTCTCAAGTGTTACACACACTGTGTTCTTCCCATCCATCACTTTGATAAAGCTTTTTATTACTGGGTACACGAGGAAAACTGTTTTGTGTGACTGATTAAGACTACATTTTCCCTGGCTAAGGCTTTTTATAGGCTGTCTCCAGGTGGGATAACTGATCACATTCGTTAATCCACTTATTTCAGGTGGAAGCTTCAAATGGCACTACCTAATTTTAATACACCATAAATTTGCTCTGCTCTCTAAAACTTCTGCCTCAGATGTGCTTGTTTCTTTCTCAGCTTATTTTGCTTCTTCAATATATATCTCCTGTCATTCCTGTCTCTGAACAATTTTTGCTCTGTTTATCAAAGAACCATCCCTATCAGAACACTCCCAAATATGTCCTTAACTTGACTCATCTTTTCATACTTCATTTTTTATCTTCATTTTCAGTGAAATATCTACTCCATTTCATATTTCTTTGTTTTTCTCTATTTGACATTAGTTACTTTTGTCAGTGTATGTATTATTTATAAAAATTCAGTCAGGATATGTCCTTAGGAATACATTGCATGAAAGACGTTAAACACAATCAAATTTCCCTCTTATTTTTCATTTTCAAAAAAAATCAAAAGCTCAAGTATTAATCTGCAAAAGTTGTTGCATTTTCAGGCAGCCTCTCGTGAGTCCTCCAGTATATGGGTCCATATAATGGTAAGGAGGAGAGGTATATACACACTTGGATCCCCAGAGGGNCAGCAGCAGCAGCAGCAGCAAGCATTCTGTGAATTTGGTTTTACCTTTAACATTTGTACCATAAAAGGAGAGGGATAGATAAGACCAGAAAATATTAAAAGACAGTGCTGATTTTACTTGAAATTCCTTTGCAGAATGTTTTTTCCTTTTTTTTTTTCCCCACTGTGGTCCCTCCCCACTTCATGGAGCAGGAGACCACAAAGCCCATCTTCAACATCAAACACAAGTGATGGAGATCTCAAGATCTTCAAAATTTGCTTAACATGAAAATCATCCCAGATATGTCTTCCAGCAAAGTTAAGATACAATGCTATGGCAAAGCTACATCCATCACATCCTAAAACTCTCTTTTGGGAGAAGATAGCATCCTTCTCATCTAGAAATTTAGCATAAACATTTCCATTTCTATGGGAAATCTAAAAGCAATAAGTCAAAGTAGTAAACGGCAGGCACATAAAAGTTTTCCAATATTCTCAAGTGTTACACACACTGTGTTCTTCCCATCCATCACTTTGATAAAGCTTTTTATTACTGGGTACACGAGGAAAACTGTTTTGTGTGACTGATTAAGACTACATTTTCCCTGGCTAAGGCTTTTTATAGGCTGTCTCCAGGTGGGATAACTGATCACATTCGTTAATCCACTTATTTCAGGTGGAAGCTTCAAATGGCACTACCTAATTTTAATACACCATAAATTTGCTCTGCTCTCTAAAACTTCTGCCTCAGATGTGCTTGTTTCTTTCTCAGCTTATTTTGCTTCTTCAATATATATCTCCTGTCATTCCTGTCTCTGAACAATTTTTGCTCTGTTTATCAAAGAACCATCCCTATCAGAACACTCCCAAATATGTCCTTAACTTGACTCATCTTTTCATACTTCATTTTTTATCTTCATTTTCAGTGAAATATCTACTCCATTTCATATTTCTTTGTTTTTCTCTATTTGACATTAGTTACTTTTGTCAGTGTATGTATTATTTATAAAAATTCAGTCAGGATATGTCCTTAGGAATACATTGCATGAAAGACGTTAAACACAATCAAATTTCCCTCTTATTTTTCATTTTCAAAAAAAATCAAAAGCTCAAGTATTAATCTGCAAAAGTTGTTGCATTTTCAGGCAGCCTCTCATGAGTCCTCCAGTATATGGGTCCATATAATGGTAAGGAGGAGAGGTATATACACACTTGGATCCCCAGAGGGAGATATTAATAATAGATATTCAGTTTTTGTGGAATGTTCAGAGACAGAGTGACTTATCTCTCTACATTCCCAATTTTCAATATTGTGTCTGCTTTGGGACAAAAAGGGAAAATTATATTTAATCCATGGTCTAGTTTCTCAAAGCTTTTAAAAAGTTATATGTGAGTTTAGAAGACTTAGCTAGAGTATGTAAGTAACTTAAGTCAGACACAACTCAGAGACTGAACAAGAACAACCTACCAAGCCAAAATGCTCCGGAAATAAAAGCTAGCCTATTGTCAGCGCAATTCATTACTTTCAAAGTCGATACTGGTTTGGAATAGAGCTGAGCTATGAACATTGGTTTACCTCTTTTCAGTTTTTGTTTGTCTTTTCATAAGGTTTTTTTTTTTTTTTTTTTCCTGGTGTGGGCCGTTTTAGGGCTTCCTAGGTGGTGCTAGTGGTAAAAAAAACCGCCTGTCAATGCAGGAGACATAAGAGATGCAGGTCCGATCCCTGGGTAGGGAAGACCCCTGGAGGAGGGCATGGCAACCCGCTCCAGTATTCTTGCCCGGAGAATCCCACAGACAGAGTCTGGCTGGCTACAGTCCTTAGGGTCACAAAGAGTTGGACATGACTGAAGCAGCCTGTCAATGCAGGAGACATAAGAGATGCAGGTCCGATCCCTGGGTAGGGAAGACCCCTGGAGGAGGGCATGGCAACCCGCTCCAGTATTCTTGCCCGGAGAATCCCACAGACAGAGTCTGGCTGGCTACAGTCCTTAGGGTCACAAAGAGTTGGACATGACTGAAGCGACTTAGCCTGGGGTCGAATATATGTTAAAATATTGCTTTTTT
>SJYX01017979.1:24737-40482 GCA_006410675.1 Oreotragus oreotragus | reverse complement strand
TTTTTTTTTTTTCCTGGTGTGGGCCGTTTTAGGGCTTCCTAGGTGGTGCTAGTGGTAAAAAAAACCGCCTGTCAATGCAGGAGACATAAGAGATGCAGGTCCGATCCCTGGGTAGGGAAGACCCCTGGAGGAGGGCATGGCAACCCGCTCCAGTATTCTTGCCCGGAGAATCCCACAGACAGAGTCTGGCTGGCTACAGTCCTTAGGGTCACAAAGAGTTGGACATGACTGAAGCGACTTAGCCTGGGGTCGAATATATGTTAAAATATTGCTTTTTTTAAAAATGTTTTGGTTTTTTGGCCATGACTCATGTGGGATTTAGCTCCCTAAGAATCAAGGACTTAGCTCCCTAAGAATCAAAGGACTCATCTATATGATCCCTCACCCATGGGCATATTGACTGAAGATTTAGTCAGTTGATTCTTTGAGTGTGGAAATTTAAAGAGAGAGAATCTCAATAAACAAAACCCTTCATACTCAGGAAGAAGAGTAGAGATGTTATTAGGCTGCAGAAGACAAGCTTTGGGGAAAAGCAACTCAAGTATAAAAAGCCACACACACACACAAAAGGTATGAAAGCTTTCTAAAAAGAATGAAAACTAATCACCCAACTCTGTCTTCACAGCAAAATACAAGAATTTATCTTTCAAAAGGGATTCATTTAAATTATTATTTTTTAATATAAATTTATTTAAATTGTAGGTTAATTACTTTACAATATTGTATTGGTTTTGCCATACATCAACATGTATCCATCACAGGTATACACATGTTCCCCATCCTGAACCCCCCACCCTCCTCCCTCCCCATACCATCCCTCTAGATTGTCTCAGTGCTTAATCAGATGCTTTAAAATATTGTCAAATGGTGAAGACTAATCACAGTTTTTAAAATAATGACAAATTATTGAGTAGGTGATGTGATATTTTACATGCTATCTTATTAAATATTCAAAATAAATTATACATGATAGATAATAGTTTTACGTTTCATGCTCAGTTATGACCCACTTCTTGGGACCTCATGGACTGTAGGCCTCCTGGCTCTTCTGTCGATGGGATTTCTGAGGCAAGAATACTGGAGTGGATTGGCATTTCCTTCTCCAGGAGATCTTCCCATCCCAGGGATTAACCTGCATCTCCTGCTTTGCAGGCAGAATCTTTACCACTAGCTCCCCCTGGGAAGCTTGCAGATAATAAAGAAGCAGGAGATCAGAGAAACTGAGCAAATTACTTCAAATTAAATGGATGAATAGCTAGGTCTATCGACTTTTCCACACTTTGCCTTCCTTGGAGACATTTTAGTCCAGTTGGAGGAAGTATTGATTGAGAGACTTTTCTAGACTTAATTGTGATAGAAAGAAAGGAAGAGGTGAAGGGAGGAAAAGAGACAGAGACAGAGAAAATATAAGGCAAAATGTGAATATAAAAAAAGGAAGCTATAGGAAAAAAAATAAAACCTGAGAAAAGAATTTTATGCTTGGTCAAGTTGGCTAAGACTGGAATGAATTTAATTAAGGGAATGGAATATCAAAGTAAGCTGTTGCAAAATTAGAATTCGATTTTCTCTCTCTGTTAAGAAGACAAAAGTCTGCTCTTGATAAAGAAATTGTAAAAGGATTTTCTTTACTTTCTAGTAGTCTGCCTGAAAAGCAGGGGTTTTATGTTTAATCAAAATAATTTCCTGTGCTATTTGTATCAGGTCTTTGATTACTTAAACTGAGTCTTTTCACTAGTACGAGAACTAAGTTATTTTTTAACAAGTATTTAACTTTCTGTATTGCCTTAGAAGTCTTTGTCACTTTGATTAAACAGATAGCTAACAATGGTTTCAGAGTGACCTATGGTCCTATTTGACCAAAGCTTTAAAACCATTTGAAACCTTTGACAAACTTTCTCAAATCAAATTCTAAGTGAAGTCCTTTTGACATCAAGCTAACTTTAGGATTTTCAGAGAGTCTCTAAAGTATCTGAATGAGAAATATTAAACTAATTATCCTTTTTGGCTTGTTAACTTACATGGGAATCACTATCAAATAAGTGATGATAAATCTTCTTGGGTGATATTGTGTGGATTGTCAGGAAGGAAGAAATTTTCCTCTACCCTTCTAGGTTCTTCTGACTTGGCTAGGAATTATATTGACACGAGAGAGATTAACAGGAGAAAACTCAAACTAGAGTTGAATAGAACGTATACATGGGCGAGACCCAGGAAAATTGAGTAACTTGTCAAAATGGCCAAAACCTTCACCTTAAATGTCATCCTCAGCTAACACCAAAAGAGGATGTTGAGGATGGAGAGAGTCCATTTGAGAACATTATCAGGAAAAGCACAGTCAACAAGGATAAGGTTGTTGTGCAGATTTCAATCACTGTCTTCTATGTTGACCAGAGTTTGATCATCCTCTTCCCTCTGGTACAGTGAGGGAGATAAGCCCACAAATGGAGACTTTTCTTACAAGTATAAATGCTTCTTTCAAAAGGGTAACTCCTACTTGGTTTTCAGATTTTTTCCTCAGATTTTTCTTTTTTCTTAGAAAGTAACCAGTTTAATTAATATGCCAAAGAGATACATTTGGGGGTAGCAAATTCTATTCCCCTACAAAGATGAATGTTGTTAGTGTAAATGTGCTAGACAATATATGGTATTACTAAAATTTGAATATACCTGGGTATAATGTTATCCTGGAGGATGAAATGGCAACCCACTCCAGTATTCAGTATTCTTGCCTGAAAAATGCTATGCACAGAGGAGTCTGTTGTTGTTAGGAATGTAAATTGGTGCAGCTATTATGGAGAACAGAGTGGAGGGTCCTTAAAAAACTAAAAATAGGACTACCATATAATCCAACATATAGTACTCTTGGGCATATATCAAAACAAAACTATAATTCAAAAACATATATGCTATACAATATTCATTGGAGCACTATTTACAATAGCCAAGATATGGAAACAACCTAAGTATCCATCAAAAGAGGAAAGGATAAAGAAGATGTGGCGAGTATGTATACAGTGGTGGTGGCGGCAGTGGTTTAAGTGCTAAGTTATGCCCAACTCTTTGTGAGCCCATGAGCTATAGCCCTCCAGGGACCTCAGTCCATCGGATTTCCAGACAAGAGTACTGGAGTGAGCTGCCGTTTACTTCTCCAAGGGATTTTTTTGATCCAGGGATCAAACCTGGGTCTCCAACATTCCTGCCAGTCTCTGGAAGCCCAATATTCATATGTATATGTATACACATATATATATTCACAAGTATGTGTATATATATAATATTCATATATATATGTATATATAGCTGGCTCAGTTGGTAAAAGAATTCACCTGCTATGCAAGATCCTCAGGAGACGTGGGTTCAGTCCCTGGGTGAGGGAGATCCCCTGCAGTTAGGACATGGCAACCTACTCCAATATTCTTGCCTGGAGAATTCCATGGACAGAGGAACCTTGCAGGCTACAGTCCATAGCGCTGCAAAAAGTAGGACATGACTGAAGCAACTTAGCACAGATGTATAAGAATACTACTCAGACATAAAAAAGGATGAAGCAATACTATTTACAGCAACATTTATGGACCTAGACATTATCACACTGAGTGAAGTAAGATAAAGACAAATATTATTTGATATCACTTACATGTGGAATCTAAAATACGATACTCATTTGTATCATGGTGCTGTGTCTTATATTTAAGTCTTTATTTACAAAACAGAAGCAGACTCACAGACAAAGAAAATAAACTTATGCTTATCAAAGGGGAAAGTGGGTGGAAGAGGAATAAATTAGGAGCTTGGGGTTACTAGATACCAACTATTATATGTAAAAGAAATAAATAGTAAGGTCCCACTCTGCAGCACAGGGAATTATATTAAATATCCTTCAGTAAGCCATAATAGAAATCACTTTGCTATATACTGAAAACAAACACTTGTAAAACAGCTATACTTTAATTAAAAAAAAATTAAAGCCATGGAGAAGTGATTTGGCAACATGATTCTAAAATGCATATGGAAACTTAAAGCTGATAGAATAACAATTATAGAATCTTAAAAAAACATAATAAAAAAATAGATATAAACTGCCAGGCCAAATGGTCATTAATTCTTTTTAAAGTATGCTTTTATACTCTAAGAAATGAATATAACATTAGATTTGAATATTCTTTGAAAAGTACCAGAGCATTTTATAGGAATATTTCATATTTTAAAGTAGCTTGATTAAGGAAGCAGACTATTAAAATATAAACGATTTAGGAATAAGGTATTATAATTATGGCATAACAAAGATAAAAATACATATCAGGTAGCTTATATAGTTAATAAACTGATATTCCTCTTCAGACTTCTTGAATTCCTAAGTAATCCAATATTTGTTCTATGTTGTTGATTATCTGTATAAATTGATAGTTTACATAATCTCTGATGATACATTCATATTCTTAAGTGCCTATGGGACAGTTGAATCTGAAATATTCTTCAGCAAAATGCTATTTCTTAAACCAAAATTTGAGCATATTAGTGTTTCTTTCTTTCAAGAAATAAATCTGCATATGTTATAAATGATTTATATGAGTTTAAACACAACTTGGATATATGTTTAAACAAAAAAGAGAAAATGTTTTGAAAAATCACAAAAGAGCAATAAAAAAATACCTAATTATTTAAGGCAATGCAATACAGAGTGGTGCTAGTGGTAAAGAACTTGCCTGCCAATGCAGAAGACTAGACGTAAGAGATGAGGGTTTGGCCCCTGGGTCAGAAAGATCCCCAGGAGAAGGGCATGAAAACTCACTTCAGTATTCTTGCCTGGAGAATTCTGTAGACAGAGAAGCCTAGAAGGCTACAGTCCATGAGATCGCAAAGAGTCGGACACGACTGAACCGACTTAGCTTGCATGGAGTAATACATGAAACAGATATTTAATAAAAAAACATATCTCAGAATTTTGGTGAATAGACATGGGTTACTGACGTTGAAAATTTTTTCTACTATTTTCTTCTATATATTATAATTTATTTTTATTATAAATATATATTATTTTGTAATCAGAAGACAGAAGACATATCCAGTGGACTATTGAACAATACACCGGCTGGGGGGTGCCAAACTTTTGTGCAGTCGAAAACTCTTGTATAACTACATAATTGGTCCTCTGTATCTGCAGTTCTGCATCCCTGGAGTCAAGCAACCTCTAGATCATGCAGTACCATAGTACATATATAGTGAAAAAAAAATATGCACGTAAATGGACCTTAACAGTTCAAACCCATGTTTTTCAAGGGTCAGCTATGGATATATAAAGCTGATATTAATTTTCCTGGAATATCTTAACGATTTCTATCTGAAAGAGTTTAGAAGCTTCTTTTGTCTCTTTTTAAATTTAATTTTTAATTTTTATCTTTTGGCCACTTTGTAAGACATGAGGGATCTCAGTTTCCTGCTGCTGCTAAGTCACCTCAGTCGTGTCTGACTCTTAGCGACCCCATGGACTGCAGCCCACCAGGCTCCTCCGGCCATGGGATTCTTCAGGCAAGAGTACTGGAGTGGGGTGCCATTGCCTTCTCCATCGGTTCCCTGATCAGGTATTAAAACTGCACCTTGCAGTGGAAGCACAGTCTTAAGGACTGGACTGCCAGGGAAATCCATCACTCTATACTTTAAATTTAAGTATTTGTTTGAAACAAAACTTTTCACTTACCATTATTTTTGCTAATTGTTTTTCAATTCCCCTAAAATATAAGAAACTAAAATCTTTATATTAAATAGCTCACTATTATACATGCACTTTTTTAGCTAAAGAATTCTCATAGAGAGGAGCTAAAAGATAAGGACTTAAAGGAACTAAGTGTTTATACACCTTGTATTTTGCCTGCTAGCATCTTGTATTTTGCCTGCTAGCATCTTGTATTTTGCCTGCTAGCACATATCTGAAAAGTGTGGAGGTAATTGGAATTCAAATGATTTATACCCTTTTGCTCCAGTTCACATTTAAGCAAGTTATTGACCTGCTGTCACTTCCTGTCTTCTCACCTCTGACAGATTCTCTGAATTGGTAACAGATTTTTATGTCATCTATTTTTTATGTTCTGCTTATCAAATGAAAGGACAATGACAAGAAAGTTGAAGTTACTCTGAAATGGTTAGAGACATAAGGAAAAGTGAGAGGTAAAATAACATAATGTTCTGCATTCAAAGTATTGAGGATTTAAGCATTCTACATGTTGGCACCTCACAGGTATTGTATACAAAAATTCTGTGCACTTTTATTTGCAAAATTAAAAAAGACAAACTTTTCTCAAGAAGCATTAATAAATATTTGCCACCTTTTAATAATCTTTCTAGATCAGGTTCTAGAAAAATATAAAAGCAATTTAAGAAGTCTCTTATAAATTATATTGTTTAGGTTGCCCCATATAGAAATTACTGCTTCAATATTTTATTTTCATATTGTTCTATTTTTAACACCACAAAGTGTTCTTCACTTATTCAACACATGGAGTTTTATCATCAGATAAAACTGAAACATACCATTAGAAAAAACAGTTGGATATAAAAGAAGCATAAAATACTTTGTATGCCCTAAATATGTTAACATATTTTTAACGATAAACTGAAACCACCTTATGAAAGGGTTTTTAATCAAATGGTTTGTGAAACATTCTCTTTCAATAACTGATCTTTAATAATATTTGATTAATACTAATCTAACGGCATATAGACTTTTAAAAGGTGGGAGGGAGGTTCATGTTTGGGAGTTCACGTAAAAAGATAAATAAATACAAAACAAAAGAAAAGAAAAAAATAAAAGAAAAGAAAACAAAACAAAACAAAAAAAAACTTATTGAAGTACAGTTGATTTGCAATGTTATGTTAATTTCTGCTGTATAGAAAAGTCATTCAGTTATACAAATATAGACTTTCTTTTTTAATATTATGTTCCATTATGATTTATCACAGGATATTGAATGTCATTTTTTGTGCTATACAGTAAGATCTTATATAGAATGGACAAAGTTTATCCATTCTATATAAGATAGTTTGTATTTGCTAATCCTAAACTTAGAACCCATTCCTCCCCTATCACCCCTTCTTCTTGGCAACTACAAGTCTGTCTTTTATGTCCTTGAGTCCATTTCTATTTCATAGATAAGTTGTGTCATATTTTAGATTCCACATATAAGTGATGTCACAGTATTTTTCATTCTTTCACTTAACTTCACTTAATATGATAATCTCTAGGTCCATCCATAATGTACAAATGGCATTATTCTCTTCTATTTTCATGGCTGAATAGTATTCCATTGTATAAATGTACCACCTTTCTTTCATCTATTCATCTGTTGATGGGCATTTAGACTGCTTCTGTGTCTTGGCTATTGTGAATAGTGCTGCTGTGGAGGATCACATATGTTTCTGAATTATAATTTTGTTTGGATATATGCCCAGAAGTGGATTGCTAGATCATATGGAAGTTCTATTTTTAGTTTGTTAAGGAAACTCCATACTGTTTTCCAGGCTTCCCATGTGGCAATAGTGGCAAAGAACCCACCTGCCAATTCAGGAGACATAGAAGATGTGGGTTTGATCCCTGGGTCAGGAAGAGCACCTGCAGGAGGGCATGGCAGCCCTCTCCAGTATTCCTGCCTGTAGAATCCCATGGACAGAGGATTCTGGTGGGCTACCATCAATAGGATAGCAAAGAGCCAGGCAGGACTGAAGCAACTGAGCATGCAGCACATACTGTTTTCCATAGTGGTTGCAACAATTTATATTCCTACCAACAATATAGATGGGCTCTCTTTTCTCTACACCCTTTTCAGAATTTGTTATTTGTAGATATTTTAAAGTTGCCATTTTGACTGGTTTGAGGTGATACCTCATTACATTTTTGATTTTTGTTTCTCTAATAGTTACCAATGTTGAGCATCTTTTCATGTCCCTATTGGTCATCATAAACAGACTTTTGAGAATGCAAATTCATATTGAAATCCTTAAGACTCATGGTGAATTATTTTAAAATCTACTTTAGGTATCTGTAATGGTTTTTCTCATCATAAGATTTTTGTTTCTTTTCACTGGATTTACTAAGAAGAAATCATTATTGCAAGATAACTTTTCCCCAAGATCATTGAAATTATGCTGTGAAGCAAATGAAAAAAGAAACTCTGATTCCTGGAGTTTTTTTCTGTTGTTGTTTGGCCATGTGGCATGTGGGATCGCACTTCCCCAACCAGGGATGGAACCTGTGCCTGGTATATTGGAAACGTGGAGTCTTAACCATTGAACTGCCAATGAAGTCTCTGGATATTGCATTTTGCAGAATAAGAATTGACTTCAAGGGAATCTGAAACTGCAATAAAAAAATACTGAGACTCTGTCCAATTAACAGTAAGATTGGAGTCTTTTTGATACCATTTAGCAGATGAAATAGGAGGGTTCCATACACAGATTTTTAAAGGTAACCATTTTTAGACGTCAAAATGAGTAGTATATATAATCGTTACCAGGAGAAGGGGCCGACCGAGGATGAGATGGCTGGATGGCATCACGGACTCGATGGACATGAGTCTGAGTGAACTCTGGGAGTTGGTGATGCACAGGGAGGCCTGGCGTGCTGCGCTTCATGGGGTCGCAAAGAGTCAGAAACGGCTGAGTGACTGAACTGAACTGAACCAAAAAAATATGTAGGCTGCTCTGTGATAGTAGACATTGAAACAGCTTACATTGGGTTTTAAAGAATATCCTGTGTTTCTCATGATGTATACTTTAGCTCAGACACATTGGAAAAGAGCAGGTTAGTATAAACCTTATTTCCAGTCTTTCAGAAGTGAACTATCAAATGAGAACAAATGACTGATGTGTGATAGGAAATGGAAAGCGGACATTAAACTCACATTTCTGATAATATTATTATCTAAGTCCTGATCAGTAATTTCATTTACTCCTCTTTTAGTAGGTTATTTTAAATTTGAAGTAGATTTTGTTTATATTATCAGATATCAGTTTTTAGAGATGATTGATATTTAATGACATAATGAAATAATTAAAAATCTTAGTTATAAACAATTTTTCCTTGTTGATTTTTCATATAAATTGTACACTTTCTAAATAGTATACTGTCAAATTATTGTATAGTGGAGATCAAGTTTTAGGAAAAAAACATATTTCGTAACTTTAACAGAATTTAAAGACTCTGGAAAACAAAGCAAACTCATAGAAGTCATCTGTGAAACACTTATTTATACATGAACTTATTTATTTTTCAAAATAATTATTGGATATCTATAAGGCGCCTATGCTAGACATAGAGACAAAAAGGATGAATACTGTTTTGTCCTTGAATAGCTTATGTTTACCAAGGGAAAAAAGAGATTTGAAAAGAATCATAGGCATTATAGCATATAGCGATTTATGACAGAAAACTGTTCAAAATACTGTGAGAATACAAACCATAAAAAGAAAAAAGAAGAAAGGACTGATTTTACTTGGTTGAAATGAAAGAGTGTCAGGAAAGGTTGCAGAGAGATCGTCTTGAATGGAGTCTTGAACATCCTGCCAAATAAATCTTAAGCAGAAAAGCAAGATATAACTGAGCTATTTCAGACTATACACATGGAGAACATTGCAGCTCAATATCAAGAAAAATTCCTCTCGGTCCGTAGAAAAAGTCCATAGCATAAACCCAAAAGGATATTTTTGTTTTACAAACCCAGAGCTAGAAAAGTTGTACTTTTCAGTATGTTTGTGTCAATGGGGAGGGGTGAAAAATCATAGCATATTACATGTCAGAAAGGACCATAGAGTTGTATGTTTCCAAATCTCACCTAATGAAGGAATATGCGAAATGAGGTGGATTTTTCTGTGAAAAGCTAGAAAATTATCCATATCCAAGAGAGATGATTTTTCTAGCTTTTCATATAAATAATCCATTTAATTTTGTCTACATGTAATAATTATTGCTTAAGCATATTTTAAAATTCTGGCATATAACTTGTTTAATTAAGTGGGTCTAAATCTATACTCTCAAGTCACACCGAATATATCTAAATTTTCTTTTCCGTAGGCTGTTATGAAACTTGGAAGTTTTCCATTGCTGAGAAACATATATTTGAAAAATGATATCTTTCTAGACATTAGCTGGCATTGTTAAATTGTTCATGTATTGCTTATGAGCTATTTTCAATTTTATCTAGGATGATATGTAACACAGTTTTCAATAATATATTTAAACTTAATTACCATAAACTAAACTATATTTTCCAAAGATGTTTTCTTCACTAATTGTTGACATCAGAATAAATGGTTCATTCTTTCAATTTACCATTATATAATTGTTTCTAATATTGGATAGACTAAATACAGAGATCTTTAATTTTTTTAATCCATCTATGAATAAAAATTATTAAATTTCTAGAAATTGTTTAGAATATTTTTTTAAATTTGACCCTTAAAGTTATAGGTTACTTGCCATTTAAAAAGTCAAAGTGCTCTTTCAATTTTTTTCAGGTTATAAATAATAATATGTCAAGAATATATTTGCACAGAGGAAGCAAACAATTCAAATTTAAGAACTGACTTTTATCTCCACAATTAAAGTCCTTTAAAAGTATTATCAACAGTATTTTAGGAACCAGAATTCTGAAGACATTAACCACAAATCTCATAATAAATGTAAATATAAATGCACCCAGTTGATTATTTGACCAAAGCACGAAGAGCTGTGAATTTATAGGGGCCATGAGGGTAGGGGCTAGAACTTCAATAGTTGATTAGAACTTCAGTGGCAGCAATCTGCTTATAAATCAGTAAGTTTAGGTTTCAGAATCCTTCTGATCCTCTAACCAAATTGCTTAGGACAGGAGCCTAAAATTGTGAGAAGAATGTATATTCATGATGCACTGATCTATTCAAGACACTGTTAATATGCTGAAGCCATATGCTTTCATATATTCAAAATAAATTCTGGCCTATCTGAAAGTACTCAATCATTCTCCTTCAATGAGCAAACAAAATTCTGAGGCTGCTTCTCCTGGAGCAGCATTGCTCAAAACTGAAGCGTCTCCATAAACAATTAATACTTGCAATTCTGTGTTTACTTTTTTGTCTTTGAGTTTGGTTAGTCTGAAACCACTCTTTACAGTGTCAGAAATCACAAGGAATTTCTTTCGATCAGCAATACATGGGTTTCTTATTATACCCCAGCATCTGTCACCATGGAGCAATAGCAGTCTTCCTAAAGGCCTCAAGGGAATAGCACATACATTATTTTGACTGTATTTTGAGTGAGGCTGTCCCACACAAATGCTGAAAAATTGGTAAAAAACTTACTTAGTCACTGTTACATAACACTCAGGCAAAACACAGACAGAAGCTGAATTAATAAAGCATACATTTCGATTTTGTTTCCTCATTAACTGAAGACTTCCACTTACTAGGTCTTAGAGCATATAAAATATAAATTTACCTAAAACGTTACATTACTCAAATGAGTGGAGTAAATAATGAAATATTTTGTTAATTGTTTTTTAATCAGGAAGACAATTTTTCCTTCCTTCCTCCCTCCTTTCCTTACTCTTTTTTTCTTTTTTCCTTTCCTATCCCAGCAGGAATATTAGAGAGGGTTGTACTTCCTCCTCTAGTGGATTTTCCCGACCCAGGAATCAAACCCATGTCTTCAGCATCTCTTGCATTGCAGGCCGATTCTTTACCACTTACCCACTGGGAAAGCCCTTGGGGAAGTCCAAGGGATGCTTACTATCACCAATGAGGTATGATGACTTGGGGCGGGGGAATATATCAGGAGATGAATAACCTGATAAAGCATGATATATGCTTCTATTGGTTTATCTTCACAATGTATCACTTTTATTTTTTAATTTAATGAAACTTGACAATTTTTACACATTCAAACAAAAAAGCAGAGTATCACAATATAGCTCCCATTCAGTGTACAATCATAGTCCCTAGATTATTTAGAGTTATTATAAAGTTATAGTAAGAGGTTGGTTTGGGAATCAAGGATGTCCCCTACATGCCCATTTTGATCCCTTTCTGCTGTAACCTTGAGCAGGCATTGTGCTGAGTACAGTGGATATGTAGATGACCTAAATTCTGAAGAAAAGTAATTTCATGTAATATGGGAAAAATATCAGTGTCCACTTTGCCAAATATTGGAAAGGCACTCAATCTAACCTCATTTCTGTCATATTACAATCAGGTTTATGATACATATTTGTGCATATCAACCTGTTGTTGTTTAGTCTCTAAGTTGGATCCGACTCTTTCTGTGACTTCGTGGACTGTAGCCTGCCAGGCAAGAATACTGCAGTGGGTTGCCATTTCCTTCTTGAGAGGTGATTCCTGCATCTTCTGCACTGGCAGATGGGTTCTTTACCACTGAGGCACCAGGGAAGCCCATGCATATCAACCTAGGTTAAGAATACAAATTGTGGTCCTATGATAGAACATTTTCTGAATCTTTAACAAATATAAAACAGTTGATAGACCTTAATGTGGTTGAAGCACCTAATAATCACACCCATAATGAGTCTGTTTACCTACTGATACTCTTGGTCACATATAGCATGCAAGTATTTTATCCTTAATGGAAGCATAAGTTATGCTGGAGTCTATGATAGATCATGCTAATTAACCTCAACAAAATTTAAAAAAATAAAAATAACTCAAAACCTTCCTTACCAATGTATCTGTACATGGATCTCACTCTTTTAATACCCAGGAATCAGATTAAGAATCAATAGCTCCATTCTGTCATGCATTTCTTTTCTTTTTGCTCCAAAATAGAAAAAGAAAATTTGAGGTTTATAAAAGGGAAAATACTGTTTTACATCAGTGACAACTGTTAGAATATGGAGTAGAAAGGAACTTTATATATACATTTTTACATGTATAATTTACACATTGAGAAGAATCTGGAAGCATGGTTCTAACTAACATTTTCTCCAGGGAATAATTTTGTAACAGAAAATGGTGTACATTTTGAATGTTAATTTAGTGTGTATGCAATTCCTACATGTAAATTTGTTTTAATAGATTAGACTTAATTTTTTAAACTTTTTTCCTTCCTAAGTTTCCCTTTTTCTTTTTCTTTTCTTTTTCTTTTTCAAGTCTGTGCCAGCTACTAAATCAGAAACATCTCCAAAGGGACGTTGTGAAAACTGTTAATAATGTTACACCAGCCTTTAAAATATCACACAATCAGTTCAGTTCAGTCGCTCAGTCGTGTCCAACTCTTTGCGACCCCATGAATNACTTCACATTCCAGGATGTCTGGCTCTAGGTGAGTGATCACACCATCTTGATTATCTGGGTCATGAAGATAATTTTTGTACAGTTCTTAAGTGTATTTTTGCCACCTCTTCTTAGTATCTTCTGCTTTTGTTAGGTCCATACCATTTCTGTCCTTTATTGAGCACATCTTTGCATGAAATGTTCCCTTTATATCTCTAATTTTCTTGAAGGGAGCTCTAGTCTTTCCCGTTCTGTTGTTTTCCTCCATTTCTTAGCATTGATCACTGAGGAAGTCTTTTTTTTTTTTTTTTTAATCTCTGCTTGCTATTCTTTGAAACTCTGTATCAAATGCTATTCTTTGAAACTCTGTATTCAAATTGGTATATCTTCCCTTTTTTCCTTTGCTTTTCACTTCTCTTCTTTTCACAGCTATCTGCAAGGCCTCCTTAGACAACCATTTTGCTTTTTGCATTTCTTTTTCTTGGGGATGGTCTTGATCCCTGTCTCTTGTACAATGTCATGAACCTCCATCCATAGTTCATCAGGCACTCTATCAGATATAGTTCCTTAAATCTCTTTCTCACTTCCACTGTATAGTCATAACGAATTTGATTTAGGTCATACCTGTATGGTCTAGTGGTTTTCCCCACTTTCTTCAATTTACTCTNGGTCTTGATCCCTGTCTCTTGTACAATGTCATGAACCTCCATCCATAGTTCATCAGGCACTCTATCAGATATAGTTCCTTAAATCTCTTTCTCACTTCCACTGTATAGTCATAACGAATTTGATTTAGGTCATACCTGTATGGTCTAGTGGTTTTCCCCACTTTCTTCAATTTACTCTTTAGATAACAAGAGTTGGTGAGGGCTTGGTGAGGGCTTGCTCAGGGTGTTGGTTCTGGGCAAGGCCACCATTTGTTGATCTAAATAGCTTTCTGCAAATTTTGGGGCTCCTGCCTGGGTGAGGCGACCGTGCAGGCACATGAAGCAGATCACCTGGCAGAGATTGTACAACTCAAACTAGTCACCACTGACTCGAAATTTAGTCAACCTCTTAGAATATTTGGAGAACACTGTACTAATTTACAAAAATCTTTGTGTGTAGTAGCCTGGAGATTTATAAGACCTATAAATAATATGTTATCTCTTAAAACATCTTAATAAGAAACAGCAGGGGAAACTCTTAATATAATAATGAAATTAGGACTATTGACTATGATTTATAACAGGGGAGAGATGCCTTCACTGCTATATCTGGAAGCAACAGAAAAAGTTATAAAGGTCATCCTAAAAGCTGCACCCACAGAAGACAGAATGACATGATTTCCAGTATTTAGAGGTGGCTCAGACAGTAAAGAATCTGCCTGCAATGCAGGAGACCTGCCTACACTGCAGGATCTTCCCTAGGCTGGGAAGATCCCCTGGAGACGGGAATGACTATCCACTCCAGTTTCTTGTCTAGAGAATTCCATGGACAGAGGAGCCTGGTGGGCTACAGTCCATGGTGTTGCAGAGTCAGACATGACTGAACAACTAACACTTTTCAGTTTTCACAGGTACCAGAAACATAAGGAAATGAGATTTATTAAAACAAACAAACAAACAAACATGATTCTTAGGTAAAAAAGAGACTGTTCAAAATATACTTACGCATAAACCAAATGAAACATAGGAGATAAACCAGGAAGGGGTAGACATACTAACTGACAGAATTATTATATGGGCACAACACCAAAAATGTCCTACTGTTGTACATGGCACTAAAAAGTGGTTAGAGAAAGAAACATTTATGCCTACCAAATGTGTCGAGTTTCAAATTATGAAATGTGTGACACACTGCTGTATTTAAATGGATAATCAACAAGGGCCTACTGTACAGAACATGGAACTCTACTCAAGGTCCTGAGGCAGCCTGGGTGGGAGGGATATTTGGGAAAGAAAGGATACATGTACATATATGGCTGAGTCCCTTTGCTTTTTACCTGAAACTATCACACACTATTAATTGGCTATACACTAATACAAAATAAAAAGTAAGAAAAAAGATCCAGTGATATCTGGGTAGTAGAATGTTTCTATGTTTGAAATTTGCAGCTTGAAGGTTCATATGTAAGGGATTTACCCTGTGTGTGTATATATCTGCTGCATAGATGAAATTAACACACTGTAAATCAACTATATTTCAATAAAATAAAAAAAAAGAAATGTGAGATAAATGTTGAAAGTTTAAAGTTGGAGGTCATTAACTAAAATGTCAGTTCAGTTCAGTTCAGTGGCTCAGTCGTGTCCAACTCTTTGCGACCCCATGAAGCGCATCACGCCAGGTCTCCCTGTCCATCCCCAACTCCTGGAGTTCACTCAGATTTACGTTCATCGAGTCAGTGATGCCATCCAGCCATCTCATCCTCGGTCGTCCCCTTCTCCTCCTGGCCCCAATCCCTCCCAGCATCAGAGTCTTTTCCAATGAGTCAACTCGTCACATGAGATGGCCA
>SJYX01017979.1:14478-24548 GCA_006410675.1 Oreotragus oreotragus | reverse complement strand
TTCTCATGAGGTGGCCAAAGTACTGGAGTTTCAGCTTTAGCATCATTCTTTCCAAAGAAATCCCAGGGCTGATCTCCTTCAGAATGGACTGGTTGGATCTCCTTGCAGTCCAAGGGACTCTCAAGAGTCTTCTCCAACACCACAGTTCAAAAGCATCAATTCTTCGGCGCTCAGCCTTCCTCATAGTCCAACTCTCACATCCATACATGACCACAGGAAAAACCATAGCTTTGACTAGACGGACCTTAGTCGGCAAAGTAATATCTCTGCTTTTGAATATACTATCTAGGTTGGTCATAACTTTTCTTCCAAGGAGTAAGCGTCTTTTAATTTCATGGCTGCAATCACCATCTGCAGTGATTTTGGAGCCCCCCAAAATAAAGTCTGATACTGTTTCCACTGTTTCCCCATCTATTTCCCATGAAGTTTTTCGTTTTCTGAATGTTGAGCTTTAAGCCAACTTTTTCGCTTTCTTCTTTCACTTTCATCAAGAGGCTTTTTAGTTCCTCTTCACTTTCTGCCATAAGCGTGGTGTCATCTGCATATCTGAGGTTATTGATATTTCTCCCGGCAATCTTGATTCCAGCTTGTGTTTCTTCCAGCCCAGTGTTTGTCATGATATACTCTGCATATAAGTTAAATACAGCCTTGATGTACTCCTTTTCCTATTTGGAACCAGTCTGTTGTTCCATGTCCAGTTCTAACTGTTGCTTCCTGACCTGCATACAGATTTCTCAAGAGGCAGTAGACCCATAGAAATATAGACTACTGATCTTTAACAAAGGAGCAAAGACAGTACAAGGGAGCAAAGATAGTCTTATCATAAAATGATGTTGAAACAACTGGACATTTATGTGCAAAAATAAAAAAAATAATCTAGACCAGACTTTATTCCCATCACAAAAAAAACCCTCAAAATTAATTATAGAACTAAGTATAATATGCAAAATTATAAAGCTCTCAGAATTTAACATAATAGAAAACCTGTATGACCTTGACTTTGGTGGCGACTTTTAAAATACAACATGAAAGACATGATCCACGAAAGAAATAGTTAATAAACTGAACTTCATTAAAATTAAAAACTTATGCTCCATGAAAGACAATGTCAAGAAAATGAAAAGACGAGCCATAAATAAAGAACAACATTTGGAGCACACATATCTGATAAGGGACTATTCAAAATAAACAAAGAACTCAACACAACCTGATTCAAAAATGGACAAGTAAATATGTACAGATGGTAAATAAATATATGAAAAAATGCTCAAAGTCATATGTCAGTTAGGGAAATGCAAAATAAAACAACGGTGAAATACCACTACCAAACTATTAAATTGGCTAAACCAAAACACTGACAACATCAAATACTGATAAGAATGTGGAACAACAGGAACTTTCATTCATTGTTGATGGGAATGTAAAATGGTAGTGTCACTTTGGAAGACTGGCAGTTTCTTACAAAACAAAACTTAAACCTACCAGAGGATTCCAAAATTTCACTTATGAGTATTTACCCAGATGGTTTAAAAATGTATGTCCACACAGAAACGTGTACATGGATGTTTATAACAGTTTTATTTATCATTGCCAAAACTTAGAAGAAACCAAGATGTCTTTCAGTATGTGGGTAAAGGAATAAACAATGGTACATCCAGACAGTGGAATATTATTCAGTACTAGTGGTCATGACTGTGTAGGGCGTTATTTGTTTGCTTCTCTTAGATACCACTAATATAAAATAATGTGCTTACACTTCTGTTCCTTACCCCACCTACATTAGACATTTTCTTTAAATGTTCTACTACTTAAGATGAAAATTTTAAACACCCACCTTTTCCTATAAATCCTTTCATCATTTTTCCTTGAAACATTTTTTCTTGTACCTTTAACTTGATACTGTTTTGCATTCTGTTCCATGGTGACATGTAAGTCTTCTGACATCCTCTAAAGTTTATTTCCAAATTTGAAACAATATAGATATCATATATATTATATTTACTATAAATTATATTAGATTTTATTAACAATATAATACATATAAATTATACATATTATAAAATTATATGCCTATAAAAATTACTGTGTAAATTGTTTAACAGCAGTACTCTTTCTTGCCTGGAAAATCCTATGGACGGAGGAGCCTGGAAAGCTGCAGTCCATGGGTCACTGAGGGTCGGACACGACTGAGCGACTTCACTTTCACTTTTCACTTTCATGCATTGGAGAAGGAAATGACAACCCACTCCAGTGTTCTTGCCTGGAGAATCCCAGGGATGGGAGAGCCTTTTGGGCTGCCGTCTATGGGGTCACACAGAGTTGGACCTGTCTCTTATACACATCTAGATGTGTATAAGAGACAGATACACCGGCTGGCCCAAGCCAGAGTCTCCTCTTAGCTGAGGACCCCGACCAGTTTTTGTGAAATCCTTAGATACCCTAAGTGTACGAGGCCAAACCCGCCTCCCCAGATTCCTTGCAACTAGTCAGTCTATGGGGTCACACAGAGTTAGACACGACTGAAGTGACTTAGCAGCAGCAGCAGAGCTAATTAGTATATTAGAATTACTTTCCTTCTCTTTAGACCCATCACAACTCTTGCTCCACTCAAATAAAATGTTTGAAACATCAGAGCAAACTACTTTTTTCTTACTCTCCACCATTTGATTAAATTTAAATCTTTTAATGTGTTTTATATTTAGATGATAATGTTCTTTTTATATATTTTATTTCTTGAGACTTTTACTTGCCTTTATTTTCAATTAACAAATGAATCTTCCCATATCCATTACATACATCTATCCTATCTAGAATTTCACATACTCCTCCGTCCATGTCCCAGAGACAGTCCCTCCAAGACTTTTCAAACTCTTGCTTTACTGAGACCTGAGAGAACAGGGCTCTCATCTTAAAACTTCATTTCATCATACTCCTGTCTCCAGTTCACTATTTCATGAATCTCAGGTTATTTTCTTTTTAGAATTTTCTCCTTTGCTTTGAAGAAAGAATCTTCCTAAAATCATTGTCTTATCGTTTCCTATTACATTTAAATCCTAATTTGATCTTACTAATTTTTCCTTTTAAGATCTACTTTTCTTTGGTAATATTGCTCTGAACCTCAAATTTTATTTCTCCCTCCATTGTGTAATTAACATTTTCCTTTAGTTTCTCCCCTCCCCATGGTGCTGGTTTTAATTGATTGGATATTTATAGCGAAAATGAAGAACTCAGTTGATGTGTTTCCTACTAAGTTATTGAAGTTTTCTTCTTTTTTTATGTAGGTAATAAGAGGTAATAAAAGCCAGAGTGAAGAGCACTCAGTTCAGAGGTGTTTAACTTCAATACTAAAAGCCAAACATTTCACTAAATTTCTTTGGAAACTTGGAGAAAATTTCTTTATATTTTGAGTAAGGAGTAAAAAAAATGGTTGCTTGCTGTGATGTTAAGGAGACTGTGGAGAATGGTTGAATTGTCTAAGAGTTCCATAGTTAAACACAGGGTTGATCCTCCTTTTTCAGTTGATCCTCTGTACTCTGTCCATTTCTTAGACATGGGGTCTCAGAGCATTTTCACCTTAGCTGTATATATCCCGGACAGTGGCTTATTTTTCTCACTTTATCCATCAATTTACTTTGCATATTCTGTTTCCTGAAAATTTATTGATATTTCTCATCTTCTGATAAATGCATCATGTTTTTGTTTGGTTTACCAGATTATTCCTTTTTATAGCTTTCACCAAATGACAATGGGGTTTCAAAAGGGAGTGAAGACAAATGCCTGCTCTCCAGCCATGATTTACATAGAAAATTTAACATTCACTATTATTTTTTTAATAGAAAAATGTCAGTATGTGCAAGGAAATGGCAACCCACTCCAGTATTCTCGCCTGGGAAATCCCATGGACACAGGAGCCTGGCAGGCTACAGATCATGGGGTCCCAAAGAGTTGGACATGACTAATCACACACACATGTGTATATCTAATATAGGTATAAAATTTTCTATTATAAGAAATAAAGTGTTCATGCTAAACTTGCCCACATCAAAATACATTATCTTAAAAGTGATGCTTTGAAATTAATGTATGTTCCTTTTAAATAGAAAGAGATAAGGACTTTGTAATCAATTTACTTGGGGGAAACCAGCACTTCTGAAGTGATGTATCTAATTTGCATATTACTGTGTAAGATAATAAAATTACCTTGCTAAAGAATTCTTTGAAAATATTTTCCCCAAGAGAATCTTGACTATGTTAGGGCATGGCATGCAATTTGGTAGCTTTTATTTGCTTTCTTTAAATAGGATTCATAGATCAAGTTGATGGACCATCAAACATTAATTAGTTATTATATAAACACATTTACCAGTTGCATTTATTCCATAAACAAAAGCAGGTCAAATATGTCATCACAAAAATGGATCTAAATTAGTTGTATATAGCCTATAATTCATTATTCAGATATGAAAAATGATTTGGGGTAATGAATTTCTCATATAACTAATCAAGCTTATTTTCTAAACTCTGAAGAAACCATTAATTTGCCTTGTTATAATAATCTATTTTAATGGGCTTTTCAGGACTCCCTATATGGCTACTAATGACAGAATGTAAAAGTCATCTCATGTTTCATCTATCTGTAGTTTTATTTTCATTAATCATTATGAAATAATTGAAGCACTGACATTTTTCTACACAAATCCACAGCTGAGAGCATCCATAAAGAACAATTTGTATAAAGCTGCGAAGCTTTCCTCAGAGAGGAACGAAAAAACAAATCCCCATGATGGCAACTGTTTGCTAAGGAGAGTTTGAAGACTGATTTTCCAAAAGTCACTTATATGTTAGGTATCCTCGATGCTCTGAAAATTCAGACTGCAAGAAAATGTAACTCTTCATTGTCAAGGACATGTAGCCAGATGCTGGTGTGGCATTTTCAGTAGTAACATTTGTCCCATAACACTATGACACTGGCACATAGACTCTAACAATTCATAATGATCAGTTTCTTGTTTAATTACTTTGTCTTTTTTTGGTCTGATGATTATTTTATTTTTAATCATGCTGATTATGATTTAATAAAAATGTGTACTTAAAAAAATACTGTTGCTTTGCCACTTAATCTTGATTATGGTTTGGGAATATTTATCTAGGATCCATTCATATATTTATAAAAGTTCAGTTGCTATAGTCAAGTATATTAACAAGATTGTTAATTTTCCTTAATTGTCATTGAAAGTTTAATGACTTTGATTATTTACATTTAAATTTTTCTTTGTTTGAGCTATTACCTCCATAACTTCATTAGCTTTTCAAAGGAGATTTTCCCCAGATATTAAAAAAAGGGAAATATGTGACATGGAACCTCAAAAAAAAAAAAAAAAAAATTCAGTAAATTATGAAAACACATCCAATATGAAGATTATAAAAGATCATTTATAGCATAACGACAACTTTAGTATCAAAAAGATTATATTTGGATGTGATTAAATTTCCATTAATTAAAAAATTTAATGATGTTTATGGGTGGGGAGAGAGGGCTTTGAGAAAATATTATTTTCAAATAGTACTTAACGAAGACAAAATATAAAATTAACATCTTTTACCTTATTATCCTTGCAGTGAGCAATTTAAGGTGCTTGTATGACTACCAACAATTTTGCTTATGGTGTAGAATATAAAATTTAGTGGCATGTACTTTTTGTCCCTAATGCTATTTAGCAATTACCCAGCCATGTTCTTGCCTGGAGAATCTCAGGGATGGGGGAGCCTGGTGGGCTGCCATCTATGGGTTCGAATAGAGTTGGACACGACTGAAGCGACTTAGCAGCAGCAGCATTCATGCATTGCATCAGATGTGGTCTCTGTCTCCAAGGAGCTGCATGGTAGTCCTTTTCCCTAGGTTGATGTTTTTCCCATAATGTTTTATACTCTTATCTACCATATATTTACCTGTCAAACACAAGAAGTAAGGCCCATTTGAACTTGTATTTCTCCTGTGAAATATCTTTGACATTAGTTCACCTTAGCCCTTAAATGTAAGTTGTATAAAACTATGATTTCAGTTGAGAGGTAGTATAGTGATTTCAAGGAAAAGCCCAGGAACTATAGTGCTCAGATTTGAATATTACTTCTGCCATTTACTTTGGTGATATTGTATGTAACCACTTTGTTTGCTCAGGTTTCTTATACACAAAGTGAAGAAAACAAGAATACCTGTTTCATGAGATATTGTGAGGGTAACTGGGTTATACAGTGCATAAACAAAGCACATAGAAAAATGCTGTCACAAGGTACTAAAGAATGTAAGTTATGATTCTGTTTATTTTTACTTTAGAGTTGACTCATTGGAAAAGAAACTGATGCTGGGAGGGGTTGGGGGCAGGAGGAGAAGGGGAGGACAGAGGATGAGATGGCTGGATAGCATCACGGACTCGATGGACATGAGTTTGAGTGAACTCCGGGATTTGGTGATGGACAGGGAGGCCTGGCGTGCTGCAATTCACGGGGTCGCAAAGAGCTGGACACGACCGAGTGGCTGAACTGAATTGAACTGAATCATAATATTATCATCATATTACACTGTGGAATGGTTCTGTTCTCCAGTGAAAAGTGTGGTTGTTAGAAGAGAAGTGATATTTAGTTGTTATTGTACTACAAATGCCTACCTCAGTTCTTGGCACTAAATAATGCTCAAAAAAAATACTGACTTGAGTTCAGTCCTCACATATTAAAACCAGTGGAGGCAATGACACAAAGAAAGCAGAAATATAAAAAATATCTATAAATGCCTTCCTTTGCATGGTACGAGGTCAGAGGATTGAAAATTAAGAAGGATTGAAAATTAAGAAGAAGGTGAACTGAGAATGGCTTCGCTCTCTCTGATACACAGGCAAAGCTTTTTTTTTTTTGGTAAGTTATGAAGCATAATTTTTTAAATATAAATTTATTTATTTTAATTGGAGGTTAATTACTTTGCAAAGTTTTAAAACTATTTTGGCCTAAACTCTCATCTCTCCAGTGAAGATGGTAATAGAAATAAATTTTAGTATCAAAGTGTTTTACACAAACACACACACAAACATTGCAACAGGAATCTAACTTAAAAAGATAAAAAAATGCAATTTCATTTAGTAATTCAACACACCCTATATATATATATANGAAGAAGGTGAACTGAGAATGGCTTCGCTCTCTCTGATACACAGGCAAAGCTTTTTTTTTTTTGGTAAGTTATGAAGCATAATTTTTTAAATATAAATTTATTTATTTTAATTGGAGGTTAATTACTTTGCAAAGTTTTAAAACTATTTTGGCCTAAACTCTCATCTCTCCAGTGAAGATGGTAATAGAAATAAATTTTAGTATCAAAGTGTTTTACACAAACACACACACAAACATTGCAACAGGAATCTAACTTAAAAAGATAAAAAAATGCAATTTCATTTAGTAATTCAACACACCCTATATATATATATATATATATATATATATATAAGTGAATTGATAACACATAAAACAGAGCAATGTACACCTATGCACTTTGAAGGTCAATTTATTCATGATGTAGAACTATGAATACAGCTTCGAATCTATAGCCCATTTTTTCCTGATATGGGAAACTGAAATGCCACCTGAATAAGTTGTGATTACAGAATATAGTTCTTTTCTGTTGTCATGACCTGGAACAAATTTGTCCTATATTAATCCTAAAAATGTTTATTTACCACAAAAAATTAGTTACATTTCTAAAGTACTGCTTTAACTCTTTGTATAGTTAAACTAAGAACAAGTTTATAAGAATGTAAAGGATAGAATTAGGCTTTATGTCAATGAATAACAAGGTTATAAACCATAAAAGGTTATAGAATTGAATAATGAATAGAAATCAGAAACAATCCAGGTCAGTATGTTCAGTTTGGTTCAGTTCAGTTGCTCAGTCATGTCTGACTCTTTGTGACCCCATGAATCTCAGCACACCAGTCCTCCCTGTCCATCACCATCTCCCGGAGTTCACTCAAACTCACGTCCATCGAGTCAGTGATGCCATCCAGCCATCTCATCCTCTGTTGTCCCCTTCTCCTCCTGCTCCCAATCCCTCCCAACATCAGAGTCTTTTTCAATGAGTCAACACTTCGCATGAGGTGGTCAAAGTACTCGAGTTTCAGCTTTAGCATCATTCTTTCCAAAGAAATCCCAGGGCTGATCTCCTTCAGAATGGACTGGTTGGATCTCCTTGCAGTCCAAGGGACTCTAAAGAGTCTTCTCCAACNCTCAGATGCAATGCCCCGCCCCCCAGGGCCTGTGGGAACACGCAGGGAGCAGGGCGGGGCCAGATTGGATGGAGAAGGCGAGAAGCGCCCCGCAAATGGCCCTCTGGGCAGTTGTTAAAGCTGCCTGGCGATTGGCCGGAGTCACACGTGACGTCACTGAAGGGCCAGTGATGCACGGGCGGGTATAAATTCAGGGCGTCCACGCCATCTCCCAGGTAGAAGACAGTGAAGCATCGAGATGAGTCTTCTGCTGCGGCTGCTACCGCTTCTTCTCCTCGAAGCCTCTTCGGCCTCCATTCCGGAGACCAGCGCCCTTTCCTCCAGCCACGGGCCTCTGGCCCATACCGATTTAATTTTGTGGTCCACTTGGAGTCCTATCACTGCGCTCTCAAGTCGGCGCACCGGCACGCGGCGCCCGGTGCACCCGCTCCCATGGGAAGAGCTGGACCGACTCCACAGATTTGTGTTCCGCTCCTGCAGCCCGAGGTTGGGAGCCCAGAACCGGAGCACAGGGCACCCTCAGGCCTCCGGGGTCACACGCCGGCTCCGCACACGGCCACGGAGGGCCCCCCAAACATTCTTGGCCTCCAGCTCGCCGCGGAGCAGAGTTGGACATGAACGCCAGACTCGGTCGCTCGTCGATCTTGGAGCAGCGCGCTACAACAGGTCCAGGTGCTGTAACCACGCATTTGGGGAAACAACTCCCTCCGAAGGACGGTGGGGATGGTGGAGTGCAGATTAATACACTGGTAGGCCCAAGGCAGAGTCTCCTCTTAGTCGAGGACCCCAAGCAGTTTTTGTGAAATCCTTAGATACCCTAAGTCAAAACATTCTTGGCCTCCAGCTCGCCGCGGAGCAGAGTTGGACATGAACGCCAGACTCGGTCGCTCGTCGACCTTGGAGCAGCGCGCTACAACAGGTCCAGGTGCTGTAACCACGCATTTGGGGAAACAACTCCCTCCGAAGGACGGTGGGGATGGTGGAGTGCAGATTAATACACTGGTAGGCCCAAGGCAGAGTCTCCTCTTAGTCGAGGACCCCAAGCAGTTTTTGTGAAATCCTTAGATACCCTAAGTGTACGAGGCCAAACCCGCCTCCCCAGATTCCTTGAAACTAGTCTGGACAAGGTAAAAGGGAGATAGCGTAGGAGTATAGCTAGGATTCATCTTTCATAAGCCTGAGTAGCGAAACAGTGGACATTTAGCAATAGACCTGTGGTCATACCCCGCTAAGCACAATGGGGTTTTCGACTTGGTTCTGCTAGAGATACTTAGCATATCCTCTTAGGCGACCGAGAGGCTAGGCACAAGTCCCGAGGCTCCTTCATGCGGGGCTCTGGTTTTCCATGGGTATGTAGTTCCCATAGATACTGGGCATATACCTCAAAGTCCACAGCCCGACCCAAGATGGATCCTGCTCTCAAGCCCTAACCCTAACCCATGACATTTCCTCCTTCACAGGGTCCCGACCTGGAATGTCCTGCTCCGCCGAGGACCACCGCTGACGCATCGGGAGAGTTCCCCGGACACCTGCCCACGGTCAGCAAACCTTCGGTGGGCTCCCTGCAGAGCCGAGGGCACCGAGAGAGGAGTGGCGACAGTGACACACCTGGGAACCTCAAACTCAAGGTCCCCTTGGACTCCAGCCCGGTGGAGCTGGCCCGATCGCTCGCCTTGGTGTTCCCCTACCGCCGGCTGAGTTGCGGCGCCAAGAACCGGAGCACAGGGGACCCTGAGGCCTCCGGGGTCGCACGCAGGCTCCCCACACGGCCACGCAGTGCCCCCAAAACATTCTTGGCCT
>SJYX01017979.1:0-11303 GCA_006410675.1 Oreotragus oreotragus | reverse complement strand
CTTACCTAAGAAGTCAAAAAACTGGACACAGAAAATTATAAGAGACTAATGAAAAAAATCAAAGATGACATAAACAGGTGGAGAGATATTCCTTGTTCACGGTAGAAAGTATCAATATTGTGAAATTGACTATACTACCAAACACAATCCACAGATTCATTGAAATCCCTATCAAATTAACAATGACATTTTTTACAGAACTAGAACAAAAAATTTAACAGTTCACATGGAAACAAAAAAGACCCTGAATAGCCAAAGCAGTCTTGAGAAAGAAGAATGGGGCTGGAGGAATCAACCTTCCTGACTTCAGATTATACTACAAAGCTACTGTCATCAAGACAGTGTGGTACTGGCACAAAAACAGAATTATAGACTAATGGAACAAGATAGAAAGCCCAGAAATAAGCCCATGTATCTATGGGTACCTTATTTTTGACAAAGGAGGCAAGAATATAAATGGGGCAAAGACAGCCTCTTCAATAAATGGTGCTGGAAAACTATACAGCTACATGTAAAAGAATGAAATTAGAACACTTCCTAACACTATACACAAAGATAAACTCAAAATGGATTAAAGACCTATATGTAAGACCAGAAACTATAAAACTCCTAGGGGAAAACATAGGCAGAACACTGGATGAAATAAATTGCAGCAAGATCCTCTACGACATACCTCTTAGAGGAATGGAAATAAAAACAAAAGTAAACAAACGGGACCTGATTAAACTTAAAAGCTTTTGCACAGCAAAGGGAACTATAAGCAAGGTGAAAAGGCAACCCAGAATGGGAGAAAATAATAGCAAATGAAAACAACTGATAAAGGATTAATTTCCAAAATATACAAGCAGCTCATACAGCTCAATACCAGAAAAACAAACAACCCAATCAAAAAGTGGGAAAAAGACCTAAACAGGCATTTCTCCAAAGACATACGGATGGCTAACAAATACATGAAAATATGCTCAACATCACTCATTATTAGAGAAATGCAAATCAAAACTACTATGAGATATCACCTCACACTGGTCAGAATGGCCATCATCAAAAAGTCTACAAACAATAAATTTTGGAGAGGGTGTGGAGAAAACGGAATGCTCTTGTACTGTTGGTGGGAACATAAATTGATATAGCCACTATGGAAGATGGTATGGAGATTCCTTAAAAAACTAGGAATAAAACCACCATATGACACAGCAATCCCACTCCTAGGCATATACCTTGAGGAAATCAAAATGGAAAAATACACATGTATCCCATTGCTCATTTCAACACTATTTACAATAGATAGAACATGAAAGTAACCTAGATGCCCATCGACAGATGGCTATATAAAGAAGTCATGGTATATATACACAATGGAATATTACTCTGCCATAAAAAGGAACACATTTGAGTCAGTTCTAATGATGTGGATGAACCTAGAGCCTATTATACAGAGTGAAGGAAGTCAGAAAGAGAAAGATAAATATTATATACTAATGTACAGATACAGAATCTAGAAAAATGATACTGAAGAATTTATTTGCAGGGCAACAATGGAGAAAAGAAAAATGATACTGAAGAATTTATTTGCAGGGCAACAGTGGAGAAACATACAAAGAGAATAGACTTATGGACTTGCAGAGAGGAGACGAGAGGGTGAGATGTTTGGAGAGAGTAACATGAAAACTTATCAGGTCTTACATTACCATAAGTTACTTACATTACCATAAGGTCTGATGAGGCCTTGTAAATAATTGTGAAAAGAAGAGAAATGAAAGGCAAAGGAAAAAAAGGAAAGATACATCCATTTGAATGCAGAGTTCCAAAGAATAGCAAGGAGAGATAAGAAAGCCTTACTCAGTGATCAGTGCAAAGAAATAGAGGAAAAACATAGAATGGGAAAGACAAGAGATTTCTTCAAGAATATTAGAGATACAAGGGAACATTTCATGCAAAGATGGGCTCAATAAAGAACAGGAATGGTATGGACCTAACAGAAGCAGAAGATATTAAGAAGAGGTGGCAAGTATACATGGAAGAACTATACAAAAAAGATCTTCATGACTCAGATAATCACAATGGTGTGATCAATCACCTAGGGCCAGACATCCTGGAATGCAAAGTCAAGTGGGCATTAGGAAGCATCACTATGAACAAAGCCAATGGAGGTTATGGAATTCCAGCTGAGCTATTTCAAATCCTAAAAGATGATGCTGTGAAAGTGTTGCACTCAATATGCCAGCAAATTTAGAAAACGCAGGACTGAAAAAGGTCAGTTTTCATTCCAATCCCAAAGAAAGACAATACCAAAGAATGCTCAAACTATTGCACAATTGTACTCACCTTACATGCTAGCAAGTAATGCTCAAAATTCTCCAAGTCAGGTTTCAACAGTACGTGAACCCTGAAATTCCAGATGTTCAAGCTTGTTTTAGAAAAGACAGAGGAATCAGAGATCAAATAGCCAACATCTGTTGGATCATCAAAAAAGCAAGAGAGTTTCAGAAAAGCATCTAATTCTGCTTTATTGACTATGCCAAAGCCTTGGACTGTGTGGATCACAGCAAACTGTGGAAAGTTCTTAAAGAGAAGGGAATAGCAGACGACCTGACCTGCCTCCTGAGAAACCTGTATGTAAGTCAAGAAACAACAGTTAGAACTGGATATGGAACAATAGACTGGTTCCAAATCAGGAAAAGGAGTACGTCAAGGCTGTATATTGTCACCCTGCTTATTTAACTTCTATGCAGAGTATGTCATGAGAAACGCTGGGCTGGATGAAGCACAAGCTGGGATCAAGACTGCGGGGAGAAATATCAATAACTTCAGATATGCAAATAACACCACTCTTATGGCAGAAAGCGAAGAACTAAAGAGCCTCTTAATGGAAGTGAAAGAAGAGAGTGAAAAATTTGGCTTAAAACACAACATTCAGAAAACTAAAACATAACATCTGACCCCATCACTTCATGTCCAATAGATGGGGAAACAATGGAAACAGTGGCAGACTTTATTTTTTGGGGGCTCCAAAATCACTGAAGATGGTGGCTGCAGCCATGAATTTAAAAGATGCTTGCTCCTTGGGAGGAAAGTTATGATCAAACTCAACAGCATTAAAAGACGCTTACTCCTTGGAAGGAAAGGTATGACTGACCTAGATAGCATATTCAAAAGCAGAGACATTACTTTGCCAACAAATGTCCATCTAGTCAAAGCTATGATATTTCCAGTAGTCATGTATGGATGTGAGAGTTGGACTATAAAAATAGCTTTGTGCTGAAGAATTGATACTTTTGAAGTGTGTTGTTGGAGAAGACTCTTGAGAGTTCCTTGGACACAAGAAGAACTAACCAGTCCATCCTAAAGGAAATCAGTCCTCAATATTCATTGAAAGGACTGATGTTGAAGCTGAAACTCCAATATTTGGCCACCTGATGTAATGAACTGACTCATTGGGAAAGACTCTCATGCTGGGAAAGATTGAAGGTGGGAGGAGAAGGGGACTACAGAGGATGAGATGGTTGGATGGCATCACCAACTCAATGGACATGAGTTTGAGCAAACTCTGGGAGTTGGTGATGAACAGGGACACCTTTCATGCTGCAGTTCATGGAGTCTCAAAGAGTTGGACTGAACTGAAGTGAACTGATGGAAATTTCATTACCTTCCTTTGTAATTCTCTTCTGAACTTTAGCTTTTAACTGATGTCAGGGATATCACAGCCATGGTGCACACTTATGTTCTAAGGGTTGTAATCAAAAGAGATCTAAGTACAACTAGTATTCCTTATGCTCAGTGCCCTGACTTCTTTTTATACAATAAACTCCTAAACCACTAAATGGACTCCTATCTATCAGCCTTTCATATTTAATTTAAATATTAACTGTCTCAAGTTAGAGCACATACTTCAAAATAACAGGGATAGGGGATTTGCAAAATTGCAGTGATGATAGCGATTATAATACTTTTTTTTTCATTATTATTTTAGACATATTAGGTACAGTGATTGATTCCCTGATTGCTCAGTGGTAAAGAATCTCTCTGCAATGCAGGAGGTCTGGTTTGGATCCCTTAACAAGAAAGATCCACTGGAGAATGGAATGGCAACCCACTTCAGTATTCTTGCCTGGAAAATCCCATGGACAGAGTTTGATGGGCTGTATTCCATTGGGTTACAAAGAGGCAGACAGGAGGAAGTAACCAAACAGCATCAGTGCAAACTAGAAGTGGGAGGATCTTTTCTAATACCATAAAAATACAGTTTTACAAAGTTTTTATTGAACATAAAAGAGATAATTCATCAGGCAATTAAATTAACCTTAAAAAACATTATGCAATCTTGACTTTTCTGATCCTGAGGACTGAAATAACTCCATTGGAAGGATGATTGTATTTGGAATCACATAGCATAATTGTTGCAGAGGTTTCACTTTGGCCAAACACTAAAATAAAAGACCAGCAACAGAAGTACATATATATTATCTTATAAATTGGATGGTGCTTTTGCCAAGTTTTTCTTCAAATATCTGGTATCTAAGAGACTGCTGCTGCTGCTAAGTCGCTTTAGTCGTGTCCAACTCTGTGTGACCCCATAGATGGCAGCCACCAGGCTCCTCCATCCCTGGGATTCTCCAGGCAGGAATACTGGAGTGGGTTGCCATTTCCTTCTCCATCTAAGAGACTGAGTTACACATTAATATTTCTTTTTCCAATGATCTTCACCTTATTTTCCCATATTAACTTAGAGAAATAAAATGAAAAATGTTTAAACTATACTATATCGTCTCCCCACAGAAACATGTTTACCAGTTACAATTTCATATTGCGCGTTACAACCTGAGGTGAAAAAGACTGTTTAGTTGAAGAATTCCATTGCATTTTTCAAACATTATGACTGAATTGATTATCTACTCTATTTTACAAACATTATGTGAGACTTCGTGAAGTTTTACTCTATTAGAATCTTATTAATAAATGCATGCGAAGAAAAAGATAGGTAGGAAGTGAAAATGGAATCACATCTTAAAGTTTCAGTTCACTGATATACATAAATTGTTCAATGAGTTATCATTATATTAATACTCATTTTAAAATAAATCAGTTCTATGGAATTTCTAATCTCTCTGCATATTTCCATATGAACATTATTATAAAATATAATGTATAGTATACAACACATTGAAAATTTTTAATGCAAATTTTTTTTCCCCCGGACAAATGTATCTGTAATGAATACTAGCTGTGAGAACAAATGTTCTTCTTGGTCTAAACTTATCAGAATTTAAAATAAATATGTAACTACTGTAAAGTAATGATCCAACCAGAAGCAACTGTGAGTTGTGTCATTATGAGCAACTGTATAAATGTTTTAAGCTGTTGAGCATAAAACATGAAACCAGGGCTAACTTTCCCACCAGTATATACTTTTTTGGCCTCATCTAAAGACTTTTGAACTAAATTGTCAGGCAGTGAGGAAAATAAAAGAGGAAAGAGAATAAAATATGGATTATAATATATTTTAAGCATTATATTAATATAAAACAATGTAAGAAGGAGCTTTGTAAAATTAGAAAAGTGATATGAGCAATCCTTCAAAAGTAAGTAGCAATAATATTTTAAACCAACTATACTTCAATTAAAAAAGACTATATAATTTTTTTTTATTATTATCTCCTTTTAAAAAAGACTATATAATTTTAAAAAAAGCTATTTGAGATTTCATTCTAAAAAACCTGGAAAATTGGATTCTTATCAAATTCATGTAAAAAGTTACAAAGAATTATTGCAATCAAATCTCCTTAAAAAGTTATTATGGAAAAATACAGAGCAGCCTGTCCACATACAAAGAGAGCATGAAAGAGATATGATCAAAGCCTGAAAATTTTTTCTGGAAATGAAGTACAGAAATGCAATGGCAGAACTCAAGAAAGAACTGAAAATGAAAGCAAAAATCATTTCTGAAATAAAGATGAAATTAGAAAGAACACAGTATTGACTAATCATAAAAGGTAATGTCTCAAAATAAATAAAAGATGAGACAAAGGAAAATTTTGCAAATCAAAATAAAATATAAGACTAGGATATTTTCCTTTTTTAAAGGAAAAAAGATGTAAAAGAGAGGGATACATTATAAAGCATTGCACATGCAGCATATAGATAACAGGAATTCCTGAGATATCCAAAACAAGGGGTTAGAACAAATAATAAAATATATAATCCAAGAAAGCTTTCATTAAGTAATATTAATTTTAATTAATATTTGTGCATTTTTGTGTGCATTGCTCAATTGCTCAGTCATGTATGATTCTTTGTGGCCCCATGGACTATAGTTTGCCAATCTCTTCTGTCCATAGACTTTTCCAGGCAAGAATACCAGAATGGGTTGGTATTCTGGTTGGTAATGGGTTGATAAAAAGGACAAGAAACAACGACCCATTTCCAGCTCCAGGGGATCTTCTGACCCAGGGATTGAACCCACATCTCCTGAGTCTCCTGCATTGACAGGATGATTCTTTACAACTTAGCACCACCTGGGAAGCCCAAATTAATATTTGAGGTACAAATTAGAGAACGTTACATGAATATGAAAATATCACTTGCAAAAACACCAGGACCAAGACAAATTTTAGTAAAATTATTGAATTTTAAAAAAGGAAGAAAAAATATCACTTGATAACCTCACAAAACAAACACATAATTTAAAAGATATACAGGAGGACAGTAGAATCTCATCAGATTTTTCAGCAGAAATGGTTTATACCGGAAAACAAAGTGGAGTAAAATATTTAAAATACTCAGAGAAAATATGATAATGATTTTATATCCAGCAAAACTGACCTTCAAGTATAAAGAGTACAAGCATATAAGATCTCAGAGAATTATTTTCCTTTGGTTCCTTTTCAAAAAAACCTACTAAAAAAAGAACTGCAGACAATGAAATAAAAAGAACATGAGCCCTGGCAGTAAGAATATATAGTTACATGTGAACTTAACATTCAATGAGAATTTAAGGAAAAAGAGTATGTATCTATAATATTTGTAAGGGGCCATATAAAGTGGGAAAATGAAGACAAAGTATTCAAACAACAAAATCTTAACTGTCTTTAGTAATCATTATTAGTTGAGACTGCTTAATATGAGACTGTTAGTATAAGTCAGAGAAGACACAGATATAAAAGGTTAATTAAAATTTTTGTAGTCTTGAATTTGAATTGAAAATATCAGAATAAACCATATATTTTTCAACTCTATCATTAAAAAGGACAAGAAACAATGACTAATCCCATGACAGTGAGCTTTCCTGGCATTCTAGCCTCAGATTAGCATTTTCAGGTGCTATTTTCTACTAGGAGGAAGAAAAGAAAGAAGGAAGGAAGGAAGGCAAGAAAGAAGAGAGGGAGGAAGAGCAGGAGAGAGGGAGAAAGAAAGGTAAGCCTACGGCTTCTTCGAGAAATGACCAATTCCATGTCTGCATTAAGAGATATTCAAGATGATTCTGGAATGGACTGATACAGTGGTGATTAATTAAACTATAGTTTCTTTTGCATGGTTTTCTGGATCTGGGTTTTATTTTACAATAAAAAAAAATAGAACAGTAAGACGGTATGTCATGCTTTTGGCTCCAGGAAAACGCAAACAGCTCAGCACTAGTTTATTACACCTTGAGCATCCCATACATTTCTATTACCTGTGTGGTTTCTGAAAGTCTTTGAGCCTATGAATTATGCTCTAGTCTTTCCACATCTTTTAATTTTTCAAGGTCTTGGAAAAATTTGTCTTGACTACCTTCTGAGTGGAGAGTTCTCTCCTTTCTGTGACTATGAAAGAATGAATATCACAGTAATACCCACATCTGGGGGTTCCTGTTAAATGACTGATGATGCAAATTAATCCATCATACATATCAGAAGATCACAACTGTATTTAAAGATCCTACAGGTATATGTTTTACACATTTTTTATCTTGCTAAATGGCTAGCCAGATATCTTCTATAATAAATATTTGTGTGAATTTATTATTGATATGCGAAATTTGGATACAATAGTGCCTGCTTACGGCAATGCATTGGCCCATCCCCAAAGATAAAGATAAGATAACTAAACAGGAAGAATCTTTTCAAAGAGCTGTTTCCCAGATAGAAATAATAAATAAATAAATAAATAAATTGCATGTGTATCCTAAAGGAAATCAGCCCTGAATATTCATTGGAAGGACTGATGCTGAAGCTGAAGCTCCAATGCTTTGCCACCTGATGCGAAAAACTGACTCCTTGGAAAAGACACTGATACTGGGAAAGATTGAAGGCAGGAGGAGAAGGGGACAACAGAGGATGAGATGGTTGAATGGCATCACCAACTTGATGGACATACATTTAAGCAAGCTCTTGGAGTCAGTGAAGGACAGGGAGCCTGACAAGCTGCAGTTCATGGGGCTGCAAAGAGTTGGACACAACTGAGTGACTGAACTGAACTGAATTGATCCTAATTATACTTTAAATCTAGCATGATTTTACTCTCATGCATCTCCAATATATATATCAATGAAAGCACAACTACAAACTACTTCCACTCATGATATTCAACTTTACAATGATGTGAAAGTAATGGCATTCAGTAGAAACAGTACGTAGAAATTTTACTTTTGATTTTTCCCTTAGACTAGCGATATGCAGCAGGACACTCTCTCTGATGCTGAGCAGTGGCAGCAGCCACAATAACTAGTTGGCCATGCAATAATGAGGGCAAAGAAGTGACACACTTAAAACCATCCTGTACCCATACCACCATTCGGTTCTTTAACTTTCAGTCCTGTATTCAATAAATTGCATGAGATGTTCAACACTTTATTTAAAAATAGGCTTTGTTAGATGATTTTGCCCAACTGAAAGCTAATGTAAGTGTTCTGACCACGTTTTAGGTAGTTGAAGCTAAGCTATGATTGGTAGGTTACATGTTTTAAACACAGGTTTATGGTATTTGCAACTCACAATAGGGTGTTGAATGCCAAACTGCTTAAGTTGTGTCCAGCTCTTTGTGATGGTATGGACTCTTTTAGCTCACCAGGCTCCTCTGTCCATGGGGTTCTCCAGGCAAGAATACTGGAGTGGGTTGCCTTGTCCTCCTCCAAGGGATCTTCCTGACCTAGGGATTGAACTCACCTCTCTTATCTTATGTCTCCTGCATAAGCTGACAAGTTGTTTTTTTTTTATACCACTAGCACCATCTGGGAAGCCCTCACAATGGGTTTATTAAGACATAACTCCATGGCAAGTTCAGGGAGATCTGTATATATACAGATTTGTATATATACAAGCAAATGTTAATAATACAATACAGTTAGAAAGAGAAAATAAACAGAATCTTAAATAAATGTAATGAGACTGAAGAACAACCCAAAGTGAAGTCTACGAAAAACTAGATTTCCTTGAAAAAAGGGGAAATCAGGATAAATAAACTGGGACAATTAACAGAGATGATATTATAGAAAGACTGCTGAAAGGGATGAACGTGTGAGAGATTTCTAATATGAAGACTAATATGAAGCAATAAGGAATATGAGCAACATATTAAACATGAAGGAATAAATTTAGAGGTCAATAATTTCAAATATTTTGTAAAATAAAATGAAGTCAAAGATACATCACATTACTTGTTCTGTATTCAAACTCATTACAAAATAACATCCACCCAGCAGAAAAGTTTAGCTATGGGTACAGCAATAAATGTTACACAAAATGTTATATACCAGGCTCCTCCGTCCATGGGATTTTCCAGGCAAGAGTACTGGAGTGGGTTGCCACTGCCTTCTCCGNTGAAGTCAAAGATACATCACATTACTTGTTCTGTATTCAAACTCATTACAAAATAACATCCACCCAGCAGAAAAGTTTAGCTATGGGTACAGCAATAAATGTTACACAAAATGTTATATACCAGGCTCCTCCGTCCATGGGATTTTCCAGGCAAGAGTACTGGAGTGGGTTGCCACTGCCTTCTCCGACACACAAAATAGCTATGTTAAATAGCATAAAAGCACAAATAAAATAGCTCAAAGAAAAAATGATGTCAAGATCTTTTCATAAAGGAAAAAATATAATTAATGATGAACAAAGTAGAAAAGAAAGAATCTTCCTTTGGGAAGGCACACGCAATTACACAGAAGTTGAATAGAGACTAAAACATTCATTAGAGGGATGGTACGGGGAGGGAGGTTAAATACACAATTTAACCAGTATATGACCTAACTTTACAAATGCTCAATAGAGGACTTAATTGTAAATCATTATTAATAATGAAGAAAATAAGAATTTAAAAGAGGAGTTTGATAATTAGATTTTAGTTCTGGTGAAGAGAATGAACAAGAGTATACAAATTAAAAGCGATAAATAATGTCATACAGGATTTTCTTTGATTAGTTCTTAATATAATTTCTGATTCTTCAGATGAAGAATTAAGACAAATTTATCAGATATTATAAAAAGTCAATTAAATGTACATTTTTTGTCAGTTTCCTGAAATTGAATACTTTTATTGACTTATTCTCTAAATCAGTTTGACTTCCAAGAGCAAGAGTGGGAATTCCCTCTCCAGGGTCCCCCTGTCGCCTGGTGATGAGTACATTAATAGAAATTGAAAAATGGTGGGGAGGATTCACTCAGCCATGGCCATCGCTGCGCCCATTCCCTTAAGAATTTATCTGAGAAGGGTTCTCTTGGGGAGGAGACAGAAATGGAGAGAAGACAGGCTCCCACACAGAGTAGACTTTGTGGAAATGCATTTAGTTATATGAAGGATGNCATTCAAAATTGATGGAGAAATAAAAAGTTTTCAGACAAGCAAAAGTTAAGAGAATTCAGTACCACCAAACTAGCTTTACAACAAATGTTAAAAGAACCTATATAGTCAAGAAATACAAGAGAAGTAAAAGATCTACAAATCAAACCCCAAACAATTAAGAAAATGGAAATAGGAATATATATATCAAAAATTACTTTAAATGTAAACAGAGTAAATGCTCCAACCAAAAGACACAGGCTGGCTGAATGGATACCAAAACAAGACCCATATATAAGCTGTCTACAAGAAACCCACTTCAGACCTAAAAACACATATAGACTGAAAGTGAGAGTATAGAAAAATATATTTCATGTAAATGGAAAGCAAAAGAAAGCTTGAGTAGTTTTCCTCATATCAGACAAAATAAACCTTAAAATAAAGAATATTACAAGAGATAAGGACACCACATAATGATCAAAGGAACAATCCAAGAGGAAGATATAACAATTGTAAATATCTATGCACCCAACATAGAAGCATCTTAA
>SJYX01017977.1:0-11760 GCA_006410675.1 Oreotragus oreotragus | reverse complement strand
AGAATACTGGAGTGAGTTGCCATTTCCTTCTCCAATGCATGAAAGTGAAAAGTGAAAGTGAAGTCGCTCACTCGTGTCCGACCCTTTGCAACCCCATGGACTACAGCCTACCAGGCTCCTCCGTCCATGGGATTTTCCAGGCAAGAGTACTGGAGTAGGGTGCCATCGCCTTCTCTGAAAGATGTGCTACCTCAAAATAAAAGAAAATTCTACTTTGTGAAGATTGTTTAAAGGAACCCTATCATCTCAATAGATGCAGAAAAAGTGTTTGACAACATGCAACATCCTTTCATAGGGCTTCCCAGGTGGTTTAGAAATAAACCACCTGTAATTCAGGAGACTTGAGTTCAATCCCTGGGTCAGGAAGATCCCCTGGAGAAGGAAATGGCAACTCACTCCAGTATTCTGCCTGGGAAATCCTGTGGTCAGAGAAGCCTGGTTGGCTACAGTCCATGGGGTCACAAAAGAGACAGACATCACTGAGCAACTAAACAACAATAACAGCAATCCTGGGCCCATTGTAAGTAAGAAGCACAGAGTTGAGGAGTCAGAAATACCTGGACCCTATGCCTTCCCTGTGACTGTTTCTTTGATTGAGTTATATTATAGGCGCTCTCTCTTTGTCTTAGTTTTCTCATTTAGAAAATGTGGAAGATAATTCATACTGTCATAGGAGTGCTATGAAGTTACTATCACTAATGTTATTTTGCTGAAGTGATTTATAACCGTTTATCTTAGTTTCTCTGTAAATCCAGATTTCCATATTTTGGGCTTGGTTTAAATTGTATCTACTTAAGGCATGTTTTCAAAACTATTTTTGGCAAAGACTAAGATATTGTTGCCTTCTACTATAACTCCACGATCTTTGCAAGATCATTTCTTAACAATTTGAAAGAGATGAAAAGTTGTACATGTAGCTGTGCAGTGTGTGCCATCATTCCATGAGAAGCTAAATGACAGGAGAGAGGCTGCAGCGACATCAATTGTTAAGGCCTGTACATTATTCATTCAACATCTGCTGTGGGTTATCTTTTTCCCTATGGGGGAATAAATTATATCACATCAGCACATTTTTCATGCTTTGTGTTTAAGCATTTAAAAGTCATTTATTGTATTATTAATATTATTTTATTTCTGCTTGTTTGGCAGCCCCTGAAGTTATCAATGCCCACGACTATAGCCAGCAGTGTGACATTTGGAGCATAGGTGTCATAATGTACATTTTGTAAGTAGCCTGCTAAATGTACAATTTTAAATGAATGGATGTCCTCTAACAGTGGAATTACATAGATTTTAATTTAAAGCGAAACAGTATAATGTCAAGAAAGCAACTGAAGAAACAACTGGGAAGTTATTCTAAAATTTGTCTTATTCATTGTCAGGTCCATCTATTAGGTATTTTTTTAATGCAGTCAACTTGTAAGTTTCAACTTTGCTTTTCATTGATCTATAAATGCTGCAATGCACTGTATGATCTGAGCAAAGTGAAAAACTTGCCTCAACACCTCTCTGATCCTTTGCTACAAACCAGAAGCTTGTTCGTCTTTTCTTGAGATTCACTTATAGAGTATCAGGTAGACTCATTTGTAGAGCATCAGGTAGACTCATTTGTAGAGCATCAGGTAGACTCATTTGTAGAGCATCAGGTAGACTCATTTGTAGAGCATCAGGTAGAGGGAAGGTCCTGGACCTGGCACTAGGGCTCCCCTGTGGACAGGGCATGTTCAAGCAGCTGGCAGTAACCAGATAAAGGTTCAGTCCAGGGTCCAGGGAGTGTTCTGTGGTTCCTAATTCTCTTCATGCTACTGAAAACATTGGTCTTTCTTGTTCTCTCTTTTGTCTTGCTCCCAAGATCCAGTCAGACCCCATGGCCTGTACTTTTCCTTTGAGGCATCCTCACATATTATTCAATTTCTCTTCACTTGTGTCATTTCTCCCTATGATCCCTTTCTAGAATATTACGGTGTCTTTTTGTCTGTTCTTCTTCTTCTGGTTCATCCTTCACGCAGTTGTCAGGGTTGTCTTTCTAAATCACAAATGTGGTTATACTGCTTTCCTGACTAGCAGCCTCTGCTGATTTTCCCTTGCTGTAGAAACTGTCAGCGCAGCCCCGCATGACATGATGCAAGGCTTTCCCAGCCTGGCTCCAGCTTGCCTTTCCAGCCTTGGTCTGCGCATGTGTTCCCATGCACTTACCCTCTTCTGGTGTCCACTCGAGGCTGCTCCTTATGACTCAGGTGCCCTGTGTTTCATGCCTCTGGGCCTTTGCTCATGTAATTCATTCTGCCTCAGTGTTCATTTTTCTTCTGTACTAACCTCTTTCCTGGGTGTGTCCAGCTCATACATTAGCAACTTCTATTTCCCTGAGTCCTACTCTGCCCCAGCAGAGTTAGTATGTTCATTGTATATATACATTCCCTTACTCCATGGGATTTAAGGCAACATATTAATACAAAGGTGCATGCAAAACAGTAACACTGAAAGAAAAACAAGATAATAATATTTAATCAGGCAAGTTTGTACATGTATAAGTTTGATAGAATTAATTTTTCACTTTTCTGTGTTCTCATTATACTTCTAAAAGCTATATTAAAATGTAATGCAATTATTGTATTATATGTATTGTCTCTGTTTTTCCTGCTCTAAATTCCATGAAGGACAGAAATCTGATTCATCTTTGCATCCCTAGTATCTGGCACCATAGTAGACATGTAGTCAGTGCTCAATATATGTTTTTTATATTGAATTAAAGTGAATTGTTTGAGAGTGTTCTGAAAAGTTAGTGGTCATTGTTCTGCTTCTTGGTGAGTATGAACATTTTTATGTTGATGCAACATTAGTTTTATGGTCACATTGAAGATTTCACTGTGCACTACCTCTTCCAGATCGTTTCTAAATATTGACATCACAGTAGTTACATTTTCACAGTCCTGTGAAATGAAATACACAGGCAGTAGAAATTGAATGTTGTGATTATAGCTGTAACTCACATACTCAACACATCACTGCTTAGACTGCATAAAGTATAAATATATTCACAAAATTTTTGATCATTGTTTTGTGCTGCTTAGGAGTATATTAAAACTCTGAGCCTTAGTTTTAAATTAAAATATAGCTATCTAAAATTAGTGTTTTATTCTCTCATGACTTCTAGACAACACAAGTCAAACATAACATATATATGTAATCTATTATTATACCAGTTGTGGTGTTTGCTGCCTTCTTGATTTGAATTTGGTGTATTACATGTCTTAAATTTTTTCCTCCTACTTAAAGATATAATTTTAATTTTTCTGCTTCTGAGCATGACTGCATATCATAATAAAGACATTTTTTTTTTCCTTTACAGTAGATTCTTACTTCAGAGAAGGCAATGGCACCCCACTCCAGTACTCTTGCCTGGAAAATCCCATGGATGGAGGAGCCTGGTGGGCTACAGTCCATGGGGTTGCTAAGAGTCGGACACAACTGAGTGACTTCACTTTCACTTTCCACTTTCATGCATTGGAGAAGGAAATGGCAGCCCACTCCAGTGTTCTTGCCTTGAGAATCCCAGGGACAGGGGAGCCTGGTGGGCTGCCATTTATGGGGTCGCACAGAGTCAGACACGACTGAAGGGACTTGGCAGCAGCGGCAGCAGACTCTTACATAGCTAATCAGTGCCTGTTCATTAATCTACCTGAGCCCAGTGGTCTTATAGATCATTTCCTTCACCAAGGGCACAAACATATTACCTTCTCCAGGGGCAGGGAGGGGTTTCTTGTTTATCAGTTACCCCTGATTCATTGCTACTTAATTGGACAATGATAGCATACGTTCCCAAGGTGAAATTAATATAAATGCTCTTTATGGGCACCATCTTTTGCTGTTTTGATTCCTGTGAAACAGAAAATAATCGGAAGGCCTTAAGAGGCATTTTTCATGTCTTGGATTCTCTTTTCTGGATGTGCAGAAAATTGCTGTCATAAAATTTCATGTGCTGCTGATTGACCAACCATTAGATACATTTTGTGTAAGTAAAATTGTAAAGGACAGAAAAAAGTGAAAAATTTAAAACATAGCCCTTGAGCTATAGTTGCATATTAGGCAGTGTAGGAGCAGCTAAGAAACTGGTGAATGTGCATACCACTGCTTGTTAACAGAGTCAATGAGCTGGACTTTTGCTGGCCTGTACTTTTTATAATAAATAGTAATTGCCCATAAGACCATTTTTCTGACTTTTTTTGAATGGCATTTAAAAACTAAATAATAGTAAGGCAAATTGAATCAGAGGGAGAAGGGTTAGAATGAGCTGGAGAAAGAAAAAGTATTAAAATCAAAGTTTGTGGAACAATTTAATATTTATTGCTTAACAAGAACCTGTTGGTGATGAAAAGCTCTGTTGTCCAGCCTCGTTCGATAAGCTACTAGGATGAAAATGACTCCCCCTCCACACTGGAAAAATCATTATTATCATAATCATTATCATGTAGAATATTTATCAAATTTAGACTTATTCAAAAAATACTAATGGGAAAGATTTTTAAAGAAACTTAAAAATGTAACAAAAAAATCAGTAAAAATCTGTTAAGAGACCTAGAAAACAAACTTATGTACATAACAGACCAGCATTTGGAAAGTGTAATGGAGTTATGCCATTCTGTTCTTTCAGTAATAAAGTGGAAAAATATAATCCTGGGAGCCGAAGAAGAGACTTAGAGAGTTAGAATTGCCTCTGTGATGAGTCCAGGTCCACCTTCTGTCTGGTTGTCATTGGGAAAATCTGGTTGTTGTCTATAGAACTGCCCTCAGATGTTGGGATTGACAATAAAGATAATGGCTAACATTTGCAACTTTTAAGCACATAGTTTTGGACTGGATCACCTATTGATGCATAGGCTTGCCATGCTCTTTGTAAAGTATAGCATAGTAATTCCTTTAAAACGTTCTAAAGTACATAGTCCTGTACTATGGAATTTATAATAAGTCCATGCTTACTGTAGACACACTACTCATGGCTTTACTGACGTTGGTTGTTACATGTACTCAGCTTCACACTTCCAGACTCAAGGGTCAAATTCATCATCCGGTTTTCCGCCTTCAGATTTTCTTCATTTTGTGTATAATTTTTGAAGAGTTGTGGCTATTTTAATGGATTTTTTATTTTGACTCAGAGCCAGTAGGCCCCATGATCATTCTTACCATCATCACCAGTCTTTGTGAAACATTTTACTATGGATAAAATTCTTCCATTGTCACTAGAAGAAGTAATCTCATTAGACTGTGATGACTCAGTGTATCTTTCTGTTAAGGCCAGTGTACCTGAAGGCATAACCTTACCCTTGCTCACACTGAAGTGTTTCTCCTCTGTTATCCACCACTATTACTGTGTACCTAAACTCACACACCTTTCTGTATTTTAACCCCATTTAAGCTTAGTGTTTTCCCACCTGGAAGAGCTTTGCACATGGGGAAGTTCCAACAGATACAAAAGCCTAGCATTAATCTCCCCAAACCCCTTTTTTTCCATTTCTACATCCAGAGAAGTTCCCATCTCTTCCTTCCTTTACTTAAATGTGAAGCACCACTGCTTTCAAGTCCTATGGAAACTTAATTTTTAATAGCCTTATTTTGATCGTTCAAAAGAATCTAAACAGAATGATTGCCTTTGCTGTAGATTATGTGGAAAAGCACCCTTTATGGCAAGCTCAGAAGAGAAGCTTTTTGAATTAATAAAAAAGGGAGAACTACATTTTAAAAATTCAGTCTGGAATTCCATAAGTGATTGTGGTAAGTATAGATGTTTTATTATTTATTAAAGCAAATATGCATAATATAAGAAAGCCAGCCAGTAATTAAGATACTTTAAATCTCTGAGTAGCCGTTAAATTTACTTGTGGAAATAAAAACTATTTACTTGTGGAAATAGTGCTATCTTCACTGTGACTTTTATAGCTGAAACTTTAAACAAAAACAGAAAATGCATACTAAACATTGAAGAGGAAATTTTCTGATCAAATAGCTAATTTTTACTGAAGACTATAAACCAGGTAATCCAGGCAATAAAACCTCACTTTCGGCCTTAAACTTTATTTAGTATTAGTCATATGTACTGATGATATTTATTCTATAGCTGATGTGTTTCCTTCGTGTCACACAGACCTAATCCTAAAATTGGAAAATATGTGATATTAATTATAGTTGAGATATATAAGATGGGATTTTTTTCCTTTATTTGCAGCTAAAAGTGTTTTGAAGCAACTTATGAAAGTAGACCCGGCTCACAGAATCACAGCTAAGGAGCTGCTAGATAACCAGTGGCTAACAGTGAGTTTCAATACTACTGCCTTTTAAAAAAAATTTTGGCACACTATCATTGCTTATTTCTTTTCATCTGGCCTTATAATCTATATATAGTCTTAAAACAGTTATTTAGTTTCATCTTCTGAAAAGTTAAAAAAATTATTGAGTGCTGACACATTTCTGAAATGGGTATTTTCAAACTGTTAAAATTACTACCACAGTTGTTTATATGTGTTTATAGAGGTTTAAGTGAACTTTTCTGTTCTATCAAGTCCAGTAGAATAGAGCTGAGAAATGTCCTTTATTAAAGATGTGGACTGTTGAAGCAGTCTGTATAGTTTAGTGATATAAAGCACTGGAACTGTCTACTTCTCTTTCAGCTCTTTGGATGCAGAGAATCTACAGGGACTCAGAAAAGCCAAGGTCTTCTAACAGTGGCTGTTGCCTGGCTTGAAATCTTGAGTCATTATTCATTTGCATATTGCTTTCCCCTGTTACACTAATGCCTCGAGCAGTAACCGTATGTCTTAAGTGATCTTTGTATCCCTGTACCCAGAACATTTCCTGGTCACAACAGGAACTTTGGAGGAGGATGCTACCGCCTCTCAATAATTATTCTCTCTTTCTTCTTTGGTCATGGAGATCCTGACTTTTCACTGGTAACATTCTTATCTAGTCTTCTTTGCTAGTTACAGTGCTGGTCAATGAGATCTAAGTGCAGGTAAGAGTAATCTCTGGGAAGTGCCCTTAAATGGAAGGAGTACGGCATTCCTCACATCCATCTTCTTTTCTAGTGACTGCAGTGCAGCTGTGATGGATGGAGTTTGAGTAGCCATATTAGATAATAAAGTGGAATATAAACAGGATAGCAGAGCAATGCAATTCTAGGAACCAGGGCTCTTAGCATATAGAGCTGCCACACCAGCCCTTGACTGCCTTCCTTCAGACATTTTTAGATGAACAGGAAACAAGTGACTGTCATCTTTGAGATACTGTGAAATGTGCAGTTAAGCCTAATACCAATTAGTTCAGTACTCAGTAAATAATGCCTGAATGAGTAGATGATTCAGTAAATGAGTAAGTCTGTAGGTGTGTCAGAAAATGCCTGAGAATGGAAACTGGAGATTCCAGAGACATAGGAATATTTTACATCTTTTACTCACTAGACACTGTGTTAGGTACTGGAGATACATGATATGCTTATATTGCAGTAGTACTGTTGAGAAATGATGGTGGCTTGGACAAGGCGGTAGCAATAGAACTGAAGAGAAATAAATGTGATATATTTTAAGATATATTTGTTAGTACTCGGTGATGGATTAGATAAGGGATGAGGATAAGGGAGGAATCAAGGATGAATTTTAGATTTTGCTTTAATGACTGGTTGGATGGTAGTGCCATTTACCGAGATGTGGAAGACTGCAGGAGATGACTCTTTTTCCTGGGGGAAGAGTGGTGAGTCAAGAGTTCCACTGGACTTGATAAATTTGAGATGCCTATGTTACATTCAAGTGGAGATTTCCAATAGATCATCAAAAGTATGAGCCTGGAACTGGAGAAGAATGAACTGGAGATATAAATCTGTGAATCCTGAGTATACAGATGCTATATAAAGCCATTGTGTTGAAGAGATGAATTAGGAAGAAAATGCAGATAGAAAGGACAAGAGGCCTCAGCAGTCTGCCTTTAGACACTGCAACATTTAGAAGAGTAGAAGCTGGCAATGGAGGCTGAAAAAGAATAGCTAATGAGAAAAGAGGAAAGTTAGGAGGGTAGTGCCAAGGAAGTTGAGTGAGAAAAGTGTTTGAGAAAGCAAGAACAGTCAGCTCCCAGATAAATGCTGCCTAGAGGTCAACATGACAGAGGGGTTGATGGTGACCCTGGAGTCCTTGATAGATTTTAGATACCATAAATTTATAGTGATACCACTGTGATTTTCCTTTGGGAATTTCTAATAATTTATTGGAATAATTCTTTTTCTTTAAGGGCTAAAAAATTGCCTTCACTCAAAAATAGTTTGTAACTGCCCTCTTCTATGAATGTGTTGAACTCTCAAATGATTCTGTGCAATAAGTATTTCTGGCCTAAAGTAATTGTGCAAATGAGTTAGCAGCTAGATCATTGCAAAACAGCTGAGTAGATTTATAGTAGAGCAAAATAAAAAACTGTAAAACAGATGGTGTGCTTTAGAAATCTATCTCTTTTCAGCATCACACAACATTCGGGTTTGGCCATTTAATTATTTGTTTTCTAATTAGTGAAGCTTTATTTCTGGCTTTGGTCATTTTTCCAGAAGTCTCCATTTTTGAGCCTCTGTAACAATTTGTCTCCATGTAGTCCTTGCCAAATGGATAGAAAAGTGACAGATAGCGTGTACTATATCGGACTATCCTGAGGAGTTCGTATATGAAGTTTAGAATACTGGCATTTTGTAAACTTCTGAAAGGCAAAACTTTTTTCTTCTTAACCACTTGAAGTCTCGCTTCCTGTAATTCATGTCCTCTGTTTGAAATAATCTAAAGAGGACATGTTCTCTCAGTGCCTTACCGCTTTGTAACCAGAGCTTATCTTCCAGTAGCTGACGAATAGTGACATTCCTTTCAAAGAGCTTTATTGGATAAAAAGTCTCCATGGTTTAGTCTGTATATCATGCATTTTGAAATACGGTACATATCTGAAAAGTATTCTGAGGAAAATAATCATTGCTTCCCTATGTACATTTAAATGAATGGGTTTTAAACAGATATTGTCATCCTGATTTCAAAAGTCCAAGGTCAGGTGCAAGGAAAAACAGCCAATAAGTGACTTTCCTACAAACGGAGGGTTTGATGATGACCCCCGTTGCCAGGAGTATGCCTGTTACCCTCTTTATCTGTTTCCACCTTTTTGCCCTCTTTATTCTCAACAATAGTTCAGGCGTTCGTTCCTTGTTAGATAGTTACAGTTGCCCCTTGGTAGTCAATCCCCTGATAACAACTAACACCAAGAATCTGCACATTTAACAGGTTTCCCTGGTACTTTCAATGCCTGCTATATTTAAGAACCTTGCTATAAATTAATGAAACATTTTCTTCTATGGCTTGTCAAAAAGCAGTTTTCCAGATTTGAGCTCTGTTGGTATTATTCAACAATTGCTTCAATAGTTTTTTTTTTTTTTTTGTGCCTGCCATGTACCATGCCTTGTGCTAGGTAATAAAATTCAGTTAAACAACATACAGGACCCAGTCTCTGACATGAGGAATGTACAATATAATAAGGGAAACAAGCTATGTATAAGATATGATGCAAGGAAGAAAATGATAAATGGCATAAGAGATTGCCAAATGACCAGAGAGGTACAGAGGCAAGCGAGTGTGAAATCAGGAAGTTTAATTTGACTGGCAGATAAGATGCCTGCAGGAAACAAGTGGGAAATGAGACTTTTAGAAAAGGAAGGAAAATTGTGAGGGCCCTTGAATCCCAGACTAAAGAGTTTTAACTTCCTGCCATAGATAGTAGAGAACAATTGCATGCTCTTTGAAAGAAGGAAATTATTATTATAGTGTGTCAGTCTTGCAGAGTGGCTTATTGTAAATGGGACAACAGTCATTTAAATGTTTGTGTTGATTTTAACAAGTGTTTTTTAATTTTAATTCATAACGCACTATATGGGTGCAAAGATGATTAAAACAGTCTCTCCCTTGAGTAATTCACCACAAATTACAGTGTACTTTGCTTTATAGTCATACTTTACAAAGTCTTATAATGAAGTGTAGGGTCTAATTTCAGAACACTCTTTCCTATGTATGAACAGGTCTTTGTTCACTAATTTACAAATTGTTATTCAGGTTTTAGTCATTAGCTTTTGACCTTTAGCCTGTGCACTTTATGTAAAAGAATTGAAATTTTCTGATACCTAACTAATTATTGGGTGTTTTATTGCTACCATGTATTTTCATCCTAAATATATTAAGGCTGTAACCTTTATATTACTATATTTAGTTACTCTTAAATTATGAATTATCTTATGTATATGAATATGATTTTGAAGCCCTCTTTAATGAAGTTTAAAAAAAATTATGTTAAAAAGAAGCTCATGAACCAGGAACCTTGGGGATTTATTCAATATTCAATGATTGGTACATACTTAATAATTCAAACAAATATTTATTGAATAACTACTATGTACTCTGGAGGACACAAAGATGAGTCTGGCATAGTCCTTTCCTACAAGTTGCCCACACTCTAGTGGAGGGATTAAAGAAAAAACACAGGCAGAGAATGCATATTTGATATGTGTGTGTGCAAAAGTCCGCCTGCAATACAGGAGACCCGGGTTTAATCCCTGGGTCGTGAAGATCCCCTGGAGAAGGAAATGGCAACCCACTCCAGTATTCTTGCCTGGGAAACCTCATGGATAGAGAAGCCTGGTGGGCTACAGTCTATGGGGGTCACAAAGAGTCAAACATGACTGAGCAAGTTTCACTTCACTTAATATATATATATTTAAAATAAGCATATAAAAATGTATTCTATATTTGTGGTATATAATAAAATATACACTATAAAATATGTAAATGTTCTCTAAATGTTATTATATACTTATATTTATATTATATACTATATTTAATATATAAAACATGTATTTAATAAAGTAAGTAGTAGTAGTACTATTAGGTTTTTAAGAAGAGAGCTATTATTCCTTTTAGTGGATTATAAAAGCTACTTAAGTGAGAAACTTGTATGCAGGACAAGAAGCAACAGTTAGAAATGGACGTGGAACAATAGACTGGTTCAAAATTGGGAAAGGAGTACATTAAGGCTGTAAATTGTCACCCTGCTTATTTAACTTCTGTGTAGAGTACATCATGTGAAATGCCAGGCTGGATGAATCACAAACTGGAATCAAGATTGCTGAGGGAAATAGTAACAACCTCAGAAAAGCAGATGATACCACTTTAACACTTTAATGGCAGAAAATGAAAAGGAACTAAAGAGCCTCTTGATGAAGGTGAAAAAGGAGAGTGAAAAAGCTGGCTTAAAACTCAACATTCAGAAAACTAAGATCATGGCATCCAATCCCATCACTTCATGGAAAACAGATGGGAAAACAGTGGAAACAGTGACATACTTTATTTTATTGGGCTCCATAATCACTGCAGATGGTGGTGACTGCAACCGTGAAATTAAAAGACACTTGCTTCTTGGAAGAAAAGCTGTGACCAACCTAGACAGCATATTAAAAAGCAAAGACATTACTTTGCCAACAAAGGTCCATCTAGTCAAAGCTATGGTTTTTCCAGTAGTCACGTATGGGTTTTTCCAATAGTCACGTATGGATGTGAGAGTTGGACTATAAAGAAAGCTGAGTGCCAAAGAATTGATGCTTTTGAACTGTGTTGTTGGAGAAGACTATTGAGAGTCCCTTGGACTGCAAGGAAATCAAACCAGTCAATCCTAAAGGAAATCAGTCCTGAATATTCATTGGAAGGACTGATG
>SJYX01017976.1:92450-214109 GCA_006410675.1 Oreotragus oreotragus | reverse complement strand
TGATAACTCACTTTCTGCCCCTAGCAGAGGCAGAATGATTTATTCCCTCCCTTGGCCTCTTATGGGACCGTGGAAGGGAAAAGAAGAGAAAAGGGGAACAGAGGAAGTTATTTGCATGAATTGTGAGCAAGGGGGAAGGCCCTATAATTTAATGATTAGATGAACATAAAGATTCTAAAAACCTTTCTTTTCCAATGTGTACACGCACACACACACACACACACACACACACGACACTGAAGTTCAAAGGACAGAAGTGGAATCAGACCTTCTTCTGGAAGGAAGGTTTTTTTCATATGTATAAACTACGCAGATCTGGAAACCTATTGATAATATCACCCCATTTAAACTTATGCCAGCATTTCCCAGACTACAAAACCCTGTGTGTCACATGCATGTCACATGTCACCTTGTACATGGAAAGGAAGCTAAAGTATTGGTTACGTCTAAGTCAGTCATTGTACCAGGCCAGTTTGACATCTGTCTCCTTTACATCTTACAGTCTTCAGTAACAAAGAATAGCTTAAGCAAAAGTAAAAGCGTGATAAGAANTCACCTTGTACATGGAAAGGAAGCTAAAGTATTGGTTACGTCTAAGTCAGTCATTGTACCAGGCCAGTTTGACATCTGTCTCCTTTACATCTTACAGTCTTCAGTAACAAAGAATAGCTTAAGCAAAAGTAAAAGCGTGATAAGAAGAAAGATACAAAGAGGCTTGACAGAAGCCGAGGAGAGGAAGGGTAAGCAAGCCTCACTGCGCACAGGGACTGGGACCAGAATATTGTCATGGAAGCAAGAAGTCCCCTCTCCCAGGGTTGTATCAGCTTCTGTGCCTAATTCCATACAGATGTCTCCCCTCTTTCTCCCTCTCTGCCTTTCATTTGTTGCAAACCAGGTTTCTTCAGCTCACTGCATGTGGTCCAAACATGGCTTATGCCATGGAAAACTTAATATTCTCCAGTGCCTCAACTTAAGACTCAGGGTTTCTATTTTTTTTTTTCATAAATACATATACACGCGTTCCGTGAATGTATGCATGTGACTGCATGTCTGTTAGTGCATATGGCTTTTTAAAAACTGAGCTTGATTTACCATGCTGTGTTAGTTTCAGGTACACAGCAGAGCGATTCAGTTACACATACAAATACATCTGTTTTTTTCAGGTTCTTTTCCCTTATAGGTTATTGTGAAATATCTATCTTGATTTCATATTCCCAAGCAGGAGAGCCTGACTGGTCCAGCTGGCCACACAACTTTTTCCCAGGACAAATGGCCACGTTTGGTCCAAGGGGATATGCCCACAGCGACAGGTCCTGGGGCCCTCACTTGCCACCGAGTGGTTTTAGAGGCTCTTTCATGTATGACTGTGTCATGAGAGAGGACCTTTTCAGATGAAGGGTCATGGGATGGCTGCGAGGAGGTCTGAAGATGCTTACTTGTCATTCTTATTTTATAGACAAGAAAATGGCATTTCGGAGACTCTGCTTTTGGAGAAACATTCTTTGTCAGACTTTAGTTCAGCCCAGCTTCTGCACGATCTACTCACTATTTACAAATACCAGGCTTTTTGTTCTTTCTTTTTGTTGACTCACAGAGTGGACCATCATTATGACACAGACCACTTAACGTTTGGGTCGACGAATCAGCGGCATGCCCAGTATAGAACATAAAAGACACTCCTTAAAACTGCTGGAGGGGACATCATGAACCTGTGGTTTCACAATCAGGAATTCATAAGGATAAAAGTCACTAGAAAAAAATGACTCACAGAGTGGACCATCAGTATGACACAGACCACTTAACGTTTGGGTCAACGAATCAGCGGCATGCCCAGTATAGAACATAAAAGACACTCCTTAAAACTGCTGGAGGGGACATCATGAACCTGTGGTTTCACAATCAGGAATTCATAAGGATAAAAGTCACTAGAAAAAAAATATTATTTTTTCAAATAGGTGATTAATAGACTGAAATTACTGGCAAAGGAGGGTTATCAAGAGCCGAAGGAGTCATTCTTAAGCTTAAGTAATAATGTGTCACAGGGCGGTTTTCCGAGTTTTACTCCATTTAGAAAAGTCTGACAGAGCCCATTCTAGTTCACCTCTGTCTGTCAAATACCTTTTAAGGCTTCATTGAGAAACTTAAGTAGTCTCTGTTGTAAAGAAGAAAAAAAAATGAAAAAAAAAAAAAAAAAAATAAAATGGCACAAGCTCAAGAAAAGAGGCAGTGTTCTATCTAGCACTAGCATCGTGCTTCAAGGAGGAATTTATTTGCTAGAGGCTCTTAGCAATATGATGGGCGGAATTATCATAGAAAGTAGAGATTTAGTCCTTTTGGGGGGAGAAGAGAAGCAACAGGGAAGAAAGAGGAGGGGAGAAATGGGCTCCTACCCAGCTCTGCCATGGAGCGTTATTGACAATACCAGCAAATGAATCAGGAAGCTCACAGCTTTGATGATAAGGAAGCTGTCACTTTCCCTGCTGAGACTGACGTGCCTCATGCCATCAGGATAACTGATGTCTGTTCAATAATACCCAGATCTGTCCCAGAAGTTGTGCGGGAACATCTGATGGTTCTATCAGACTTCAGAGTGAGATGCTGAGGGGGAGAGTGTCCAGATGGACACAGATGTTCTCAGACAAAATAAGATTTTTCAAGAAATTATTCAAAGCTGTTTAACAGATGTCACATTCAACAAAGGAATGGTTCAGAGTTCACATGCTGGTTCTGAAGAAAGGGCTGGGCTGCGCTGGGCTGGGCAGGGCAGGGCAGGGCACCAGGGCCTTAAGAGTCACTTGCCCAAGGCCTGGCTTAAGTCTGTGGGCGGCCAACATGGCTCCCTCCGGGGGAAGCCTGCCTCTCCCCCTGAACCATCGGAGAATGCTGGTTCAGCACGAGATCCGGTCTCCTTTTAGCTTCCGTCATTAAGTCACCTTGGAGGAGACTGAAAACCCAAAGGACCAGATCTTTCCCCGGTCTGAAGTTTCTCCTTTCCTGATTTCTGACCTTAAAGATGAATGCAGCAGGTGAGAAGAACACTGGCTGGCCCAGAAAACAGCGTTGCAAGTGATTCTCCCGGGGATGCTTGAGCGAAGGTTGTGGAGTTGCTGGTGAAGGCCGTGACGATGGCACAGCCATGGGGAGACCAGCAGAGTAAGGCCCGTGGGCCACAGCTGCCCCGCCGCGTCTTCTGTAAATGAATTTATATACAGCCTTAAAAAAAAAAAAAAAAAAAAAAAAAGGACATCCTTCAGTCTGCAACAGCACGGATGAACCTAGAGGACGTCTAAGGGAATTAAGCCGGACACAGAAAGACAAATATTGTATGACCTCACTTATCTGTGGAATCTAAAACAGTCACACCCATAGCACCAGAGAGCAGAAGGATGGCTGCCTTGGGTCGGGGGATGGGAGAAAACATGGGCATCATGTTGGTCAAAGAGCTCAAGCCTTTGGTCGTAGGATGGATAAGTTCTGGGGGTCTCATGTACAGCATGGTGACTATACTACAATACTTTATTAGTGTGTTGTTTTCTCATACTGTAAAAAGACCACCGAAGAACTGATGCTTTTGAACTGTGGTGTTGGAGAAGCCTCTTGAGAGTCCCTTGGACTGCAAGGAGATCCAACCAGTCCATCCTAAAGGAAATCAGTCCTGAACATTCATTGGAAGGAGTGATGCTGAAGCTGAAGCTCCAAACTTTGGCCACCTGATGTGAAGAACTGACTTATTGGAAAAGACCCTGATGCTGGGAGGGATTGGGGGCAGGAGGAGAAGGGGACAACAGAGGATGAGATGGTTGGATGGCATCACCAACTCGATGGACATGAATCTGAGTGAACTCCGGGAGATGGTGATGGACAGGGAGGCCTGGCGTGCTGCAGTCCATGGGGTCGCAAAGAGTCGGACACGACTGAGCGACTGAACTGACTAACTGAAGTGTGTTGTCTACTTGGAATTTGCCAATAGAATAAGTCTTAAGTGTTCTCATCATAAATAGGAAATGGTAACTATGGGAGGCGAGGTAATAGGTATATTAATTAGCTTGACTGTGGTAACCATCTCACAGTGTGTGATATAGAGTCATCACTTGGTATACCTTGAATATGTTGAACAACACGGGTTTGTGCAGGTCCTCTTAGACTATTTTCAATAAATGCATATAGTACTGCATGATCTTAGTATAATCACTGGTAACCGGTATTATTGTGACCTCATGCTCAGACTCCTGACACATTTTGGCCTCCCTCATCCCCAAAAGAAAGCATTTGAGCTTCCGTTCTTGTTCCTTTAGATGCTGAGGGCACAGAAGTGGCTTCAACAGTGGATAAGGTTTATTTGACAAAGCAGTCTTCTCCCCAAAAAGGCCCCGTCAGCCCCATGGGGCCAAAGCCCTCAAGGTGAATCGATCCCTGTGGAGTGGATGGCAGGTCTGTTACATCAACGTCAGCTTTCTTGGATCCACAGAGGGGAAATCCACCCCTCCCACACTCTCTGAGGACTCTCCTTTCAGAGGAAAGGGCTTTAAATCCAGGCCAGAATGGGCTGTCACGCCAGGAGTCAGGGAAGCTGCCCAGCAGAGGAGTCATGGTGCTGTGGATGCTGTCTGTGGATGTGTATGCAATGCACCCCCTCCTGCGAGAAAGCTCATTTCATTAGGTTTTCTATTTATCATCATATTTCCATCATCTTGAAGTAGTGCACACACCTCAGGGGAAAGGTACTCCATCCGCAACATCAAAGGTAAACTGGGTTCATCTAAGGAAATTGCCTCTCCTACCAGTGGTCATTCCACGAAGAGCAGAGTAACCCACTGAGCCGATGGGGTACGCCAAGCAGTGTTCTGGGGGCGTCCTCACTCTTCTGGGGGAACTTCCTTGACCCGTGCTGTACAAGAATATGGTCTAACCACATGTGGCCACTGAGTACTTGATGTGGGGTGAGTCCAAACAGACCTCAGATCTCAAAGACTTAGTGTGAAAAAGAAGGCAGAATCTTTCATTAATACTTTTTACCATTGATTTCATGTTAAAATCCCAGTCTTTTGCATACATCGGGTTAAGAAAATCTATTTTAGTAAATTTAATTACACCTGCTTCTTTTCACTTTTTAAAATGTGAGCGCTTAACAATGGAACATTAGTATTAATACAATGAAACATTGGTATTAATAGCGAGAGGGCCACCCATTAGTGAGGTGTTGTCGAGGTGTTGTCTCGCTCCAGTATGTGGTTTGCATTCTCCTGAGCTGAGTCGGAATGTGGTTGTGTGCAGATAGAGGCCGGGAACTGCTGCAGCCTGTGGGCAAAGCTGACCCGGAGAGAGGGGCAGAGTGAGGGGCCGGGGCCAGGGCATGACGTTCAAAGGACCTCTGCACTTCCAGTTATGCCATCCAGCGGGTATTGGTTTGGTTCACAAGACTTTGAGTTAGGGCTTCCCCTCCCTTGCTGCGGAAAGTATATCAGCTGCATGTGGCCAAAGCAAAGCCCGGGATCTTCCAAGTCTTGTGGCCAGCGTCTGAAGGACCTGATCTGGCAGCGTGGATTGAGCCTCTCAAAGATGGGAATCCAGAAGGCTGAACTATCCGTGATGCTTTGCAGCTGGGAGCCCACCTGTGAAATAAGGTCCTGAAAGGCCCAGAGCCTGGGCCTGGCCTGCCGACAACAACGACGGGCACCTCCGCACCAGTGCCGGAAGGAGAGGACGGAGCTCCCTCAACCCGAGCAGCAGGCCGACTGTGCTGGGAGTGGCCTCGTGCCCCTCCAAGGGGCCCTCCACTCTCCTATCCCCGGCCCCCTGCCCTGGAGAGCAGGATTTATGACAAAATCCTTTACAGTCTGTCTCAGCAGGGTTTAGGCCATGGGGAGCACCAGCAAGAGAGGAGGAAGACGGAGGAGCACGCGATCGGGGTCTTTGCTCTCCTGACCCCCTCCCTGAAGGTTGTCATGAGCTGGCGGCACCCCTCAGCTGCAGACCCCAGCTCCTGGTCCTCTTGATCCGGGTGCCATATCCCTCCACTCCTCCCTTGTCCTGTCGGGTCTAGCAGTCGTCACGGTGCCCTCTTGCTAATAAGCTCCTACACCCTGCGGTTTGCCTGCCCACGCCTTCGTATTAGACTCTCTTCCAGTGATCCACATTCACTGTTATCTCTTTCTCTTTCACGACTCTGATACCATGGTGCCTCCAACTTTCCCGTGGTGTTCCTTTGGCCAGGTTGTGGGACAAGGCTTCCAAGGTCACCAGGGTGCACGTTTCAATGTGGAGGGTGTGCTATAGTCGGAGTGGGGATGGTACAGGTGCATTAGGACAGGAAGGTGAAGGGAGCAGGCTCAAGGAATAGCCCACATGTGGGGGTGAGGGTGATGGACCCTCCCAGGTGATGGCGACTTGGTTTCGGAAGGTCAGCATGGAAAGCTAGGGAGTGCAGGGCGGCACGTCCTGGGCTTCACTCTTGACTTGTGACCTACAAAGCTGCAAATCACACCCTTGTTTGGGATCTTCATGGTGCTGCAAAGAGTATCTAGAGCCCTGCTCCGAAGACCCGGCATATATAGGGACTTCATACTGAAGGACATTCATGGCGGTGCCACGAAGACGGGGTTTATGGAGTTATGAAGCATGTACTATCTGTGACATGGGTGGGTGGCCAAGTATGTTCTGGTTCTACCTCAAGCACAACCGGAAGGCTAAAGAAATTCGATTTAGACATTCCTACCTCTCTCCCTATCAACCCTGCTCTTTTTCTTCCTTCTTTCTCTCGTTAAGTTTCCTGATCCTTGGGGTTCATTGGCTCAGTATTTTTTTTAAAAGTCAGTCATTCCTTTATAAAGTATTCAAAGACTTTTGCCAAATTATTATAACCAATATTGATTTATTTAAAATGCCCTAAACTGATTTGACTCACTTTTTTTTTTTTAACTTTACTTCACCTTGTCTTAAGTATTGATATGTGTGAAACCACATATTTGGTAACTGAGTTATAATATTCTTTTTACATACACATACAGATACATAATAATAGTAACACGAAAATTCACGTGCCAGCTAAGCCATCCAGGTGCCACTTGATCTACGAGTGCCCCAGTACACGAAAAGTGAGATTGTCACACAGAGTGTGAAATAGCGCTCTCTAGCAGAACCCTGTGCAGTGATGGAAATGTCTGTGTCTGCCCCGTCCTGTACGCAGCTGCTAGCCATGTGTTGCTGTGGAGTTCAACTGTGAAACCAATATTTAGTTTAATGCAAATATTATTTAGTTTAATGTAAATATTCCTTGGACTGCAAGGAGATCCAACCAGTCCATCCTAAAGAAAATCAGTCCTGAATATTCCTTGGAAGGACTGATGTTGAAGCTGAACCTCTAATACTTTGGCGACCTGATGCAAAGAGCTGACTCATTGGAAAAGACCCTGATGCTGGGAAAGATTGAAGGTGGGAGGAGAAGGGGACAACAGAGGATGAAATGGTTGGATGGCATCACCAACTCAATGGGCATGAGTTTGAGTAAACTCCAGGAGTTGGTGATGGACAGGGAGGCCTGGTGTGCTGCAGTCCATGGGGTCGCAAAGAGTCAGACACGACTGAGTGACTGAACTGAACTGAATTTTAATTGATGTTAAGTTTAAATTTGAAGAGCCACATGTGGTCCTTGGCTTCCATACTGGACAGCACAGCTCTGGGGTATCTACAGTTAAAAATAACTCATAGCAGAAGGGAAGAACCTTGTGCCAGATACTGTAGAAGCAATTTACATCTTTTCTTCCTTATGTATTCTGAAGGACCCTGTGAGGGATGTACTGCCTCATTCTGGTGGTAGACACAGGTCAAAGATGGGAGGGTTTTCTGTTGCACCCTTATATGTACAATGGGACCATCCTCTGTTATTTACAGAGAGGGAGAGAGAGACTGTCAGTGAGCAAATTGTCATCCAGTCCCACCACATTCAAGATTTAAAAGGTTGACATTTCCTTTTTTCCTTCTCTCCCTTTTTTTTAAACACCCAACCCTCCTCGTTAACCAGATATCTTTATTCTCTAAATATTTACCACCCAAATGAAATTTACAGTTTAATTTGCTGTATAAAATCATTTATTGACTGATAAACCTCATTACTGAGCTCCAGCACAGTCCCTGGTACTCCCGACAGTTTTAATTCTTGTAGCAGCAGGCTACTGCGAGAGAAAAACAATCCTGTCAAATTAACGGCAGGGGTCTAAATTATTCAAATACACTAAATCCATGCAGAACCGTTCCCCTGCTCATAATTTTTCTTTCAGAGCCAACAATTAACCGGCAATATTCTAACTTAAACCCTGACAGCCATTCTAAAAGAATTCTGGGAACTGGGAGCATTCCGCCTCCCCACGTGTCCTTCTGCTCCTGGGGGCCCAGGGGAGTGACCTCTACAGGGATTCCCGCAGAAAGGGAAGGTTTTCCTCCTCCTCCCAAACAGCTCACCTGTTTGGATCATCACTCTCTGTGTGTCTCTCTCACACCCCCAGGTCAGAGATGGAGTTTTGGATGTCAAGGTGCGTGTGTTTCTAGCATTTATACCAAATGAGCATCAGCCTGCAATTAGTTAATTGCACATGTACCTTTCTGCCTGTGGGGGGAAAAGTGCCTCCAGTTTTCTACCTGCAAATGCAACCAAACTAATTACTGAGCTGCTGATTCAGAAGGCAGACCCATCTAATTGAGCCTATAAAACGGGGGGGGGGGGGCGGGAAGAAAAGACCTAAAAATGGTATTAGCTTCAGAACAACAAATAGCAAGAATCTCTCTCACATTTGAGAAGGAAAATCTTTCCCACTACATTGGACCTCAGTCTGGATCTGCAGAATGAACGGCCTTGGGTGTTAGTAGTCTTTTTTTTTTTAAGAAAAAAAATGAATTTCCTATAGCTTGGGTCCCCTAAGAGTGACGGATCCCTGGGCATGACACCCAATGTCAAAGTTCTTAAACAGAAACAAAAGGAAATGTTGATCGTGACAGTTCATGCATGCATGCATTCATTCTTGTATCAAATATTTATCGAGTGTCAACTATCTGCCAAGCCCGTGGTACCTGGGAAGCATCGTGGTGCCAGATGTGGAGTGAGAAGCCAAAGAATGACATTTAGTTGAAAATGATACCTAGTCCCTGCCCTTTACTTCAGCGTTGATCAGAATATATGAATCAGAAAAATCTCAGAGGTTTATTAAACATGCAGATTAATTGGCCTCACCTGACACAGAGTAAATCAGAATCCCCGAAGTAAAGCCTGGGAATCTGCATTCTAATGCACTTTCCCTGGCAATTCTTAAACACAGTGAAGTCTGAGAGTGTTGGCTTTGAGCTTGCTGGATGGGAGACTTAACTTGAAAGCGTCAGTCAACAATGGGAAACCATAAAAGTATACCAGCATCAAAATACAAATAAGCAGCCCAGGGGATACTGGTGGGAACATACCCAGGGTCCAGCATAAAGAAGTGGGGAAGGTTCAGCACGAAGAGACAGTTTGCACAAGTCCAAGGTCACCTCTGTGAACACCCGTGGTGTTCATAGGACCTTGTGTTTTTTTGTGCATTTGTTTTACTTGGTAGCTTTGTTTACCTTATTAAACTTTTTAAATTTTAGAGTTGCAAGTTACAGAAAAGTCACAAGGATGGTAGAGTATCCATGTGCCTCATACCCACTTCCCCCATCGTTAGCATCTGATGTTGGTGTGGAACGTCTGTCACCATTCGTCAATGAGTATTGACGCGCTATTATTCACTAGGCTCCATACTTTAATTTCCTTAGTTTTGAACCTAACATCCTTCTCTCATCTAGGATGCCATGGTACACCTAGTCGTCATGTCTCCCTAGGCTCCTCTTGGCTGTCACAGTTTCTCAGACTCCTTGTTTTCAATGACCTTGACTGTTTCGAGCTGTACTGTCCAGGTATTTTGTGGTATGACCTTCAGTTGGCACTTGGTTGATTACTTCCCCTCATAATTAGAGAGGGGTTATGGGTTTGTGGGGAGGATGAGCCGAGAGGTAAGGTGCAATTTTCATCACATCACATCAAAAGTATTTGCGATCAACATGACTTGGAAGGAGTGATGCTAAAGCTGAAACTCCAGTACTTTGGCCACCTCATGCGAAGAGCTGACTCATTGGAAAAGACTCTGATGCTGGGAGGGATTGGGGGCAGGAGGAGAAGGGGACGACAGAGGGTGAGAGGGCTGGATGGCATCACTGACTCAATGGACGTGAGTCTGGGTGAACTCCAGGAGCTGGTGATGGACAGGGAGGCCTGGCGTGCTACAGTTCATGGGGTCACAAAGGGTCGGACATTACTGAGCGACTGAACTGAACTGAAACTGAACTGACTTGTTACTGTTGATGTTGACCTTAATCACCTGGCCGAGAATGTCACACTCCCCCACTGTACAGTTATCGTTCCTCTCCCTCCTGGTACTGTACTCCTTAAAAGGAACTTTCTATGTGCGGCCCAAACTTAAGTGGGGGACAATATGTCCCACCTCCTTGGGCATGGAGTGAATAATTTGGAACCCTTCTCTATGGGAGATTTGTATGTTCTCCTCTGTTTATTTACCCAGCAATGTGTTGAATCAGTATAAGCTTAATGGACATTGATGTGAAACTTTGTATTTTAGCACAATGATTTGTTCTTAACTTTTCTTGCTGAGAATTGTTCCAGCTGTTGTCACTGGGAGCTCTTTCACTTGACTCCTGTCTTCCTCTGACGCGCTCAACACAGTTTTGTCTTTTGAGAACTTAATTCCTGGCACTAGAAGATCGCCCTGATCTAGCCCTAGAATCAGTTATTTGGTTTCTTTTATTGGAGAATGGCATTTAGAAGCCAAAATCTGGGTGTTGCATGCGCTTATTATTATTGGGATGTTGTTGCTTCTAAATGCTCCCAGAGCGAGGACAGAACTAAGAAATAAATGTGTGTATTAACATATATCTGTATATACATTGTATCTCTATACCTATGTAATATTTGTGGGTTTGACTCAATGGACGTGAGTCTGGGTGAACTCCAGGAGCTGGTGATGGACAGGGAGGCCTGGCGTGCTACAGTTCATGGGGTCACAAAGGGTCGGACATTACTGAGCGACTGAACTGAACTGAAACTGAACTGACTTGTTACTGTTGATGTTGACCTTAATCACCTGGCCGAGAATGTCACACTCCCCCACTGTACAGTTATCGTTCCTCTCCCTCCTGGTACTGTACTCCTTAAAAGGAACTTTCTATGTGCGGCCCAAACTTAAGTGGGGGACAATATGTCCCACCTCCTTGGGCATGGAGTGAATAATTTGGAACCCTTCTCTATGGGAGATTTGTATGTTCTCCTCTGTTTATTTACCCAGCAATGTGTTGAATCAGTATAAGCTTAATGGACATTGATGTGAAACTTTGTATTTTAGCACAATGATTTGTTCTTAACTTTTCTTGCTGAGAATTGTTCCAGCTGTTGTCACTGGGAGCTCTTTCACTTGACTCCTGTCTTCCTCTGACGCGCTCAACACAGTTTTGTCTTTTGAGAACTTAATTCCTGGCACTAGAAGATCGCCCTGATCTAGCCCTAGAATCAGTTATTTGGTTTCTTTTATTGGAGAATGGCATTTAGAAGCCAAAATCTGGGTGTTGCATGCGCTTATTATTATTGGGATGTTGTTGCTTCTAAACGCTCCCAGAGCGAGGACAGAACTAAGAAATAAATGTGTGTATTAACATATATCTGTATATACATTGTATCTCTATACCTATGTAATATCTGTGGGTATCCAGCATTCATTCATTTATCTATTTGTATCTATATTAAACTATCCATGAGGTCATGCTAACGTCTGTAGCTCTAATCCATGACCACCTTGGTCATTCTAGCCCCCTTCTCTTGTTTCTCCATAACCACCCACAGCAACAGTGAGAAGGCCGGCTTTCATCATCTGCCAACCTGCCTTTTTCTGTAATGTCCATTTACAACCAGAGCCATGTCTGTTGACCGCAACACACTTTGAGATACTCTGGCTTGAAAGCGTCTTGTCACTACCCTAGAGACACAGTGAATGCCCTGAGCCACTTCTTGTTGTGGCTTATCCTTCCAGGTCCTGGCTCAGCTTCCACTGGCCACACCACCCCAAAGTTTGCCCAAGGTCTGTAACAGCTGCCACGGCCTTTCTGGGCCATAGTGGTCATTGGCATGCGTTCAAGGAGCATTTGCTGAGAACACATACTCCATACCTAGATCTGTAAAGATGCTAAACTTAGGGTGTGGATATTAATATAACAGAGCCCTGTCTCCAGTAGCTTCGTTTTTACCTGGGGGCGGACCCTGTTGCTATGTTGCTCTTGTCAGTTTACTTATCTAAGTGCCACCATACAAGGAAGCATGGAAGGCCACAGGGCCTCTAGGGGAAAGCACCTCCACATAGTCCAGAACATTCAGGAAAGCTTCTCAGAGGAGGTTACTCTTTAGCTGAATCCTCAAGAACTGGTGACTGCTTTCAATATGTATCTGCTGAGCATCCTAATATAGGCTGGGTGTTGAGAGTACAATGGAGGGGGAAAACCCAGATAAGGTCACTGGTCTCCTGGAGACCCCAGTTAAGCGGGGCTTCAGGCACTTAGTACCATAAGTGGTCATTAACCAGGCGGGGCTCGGGTGTTGCCGTCCTGAGATTTCACCTGCAAAATGTTCCTCCGTTCTCACATCTCTTTATCCATCAAGCCCCACTGGGAGGAAGCTCTACAAAGATTCCAAAGCCCCTGCTTACAGGGGAGCTGTGTACTAATTCCTGTGCACGAGGGAGAGGGGAGGGAAGCTGGGTGCCAAGTGGGACAACATCCATTTGATCCTTTTTATATGTAAATGTGACTTTAAATAATATTTTGTAATGACCTGCATTTCTGTTAGGAAATATCTCTTGATGATTTATTTTTTTCCCTGCAATTATGACAATCTAGTGATCTTGTTAATTAATGCCAAAGAAGGCTTTTCAGCACCTCATTAGAGGTTTTCCCTTTCAGGACATAGCGTTCTTGTGCACAGCCGGGGCAGAGAGTCATTTTCTTGTAGGTGGAAATGCATCTTTTGATCCCCACATCTCCCTTTTCTTCTCCTTTGCTTTCTTATTACAATTCATTTGTTTTCCTTCTATGCCCTTTCTTCTTCTTCTCCTTTTTCTTTACTTTAATCCAAAAACACGGTCACTTCTTGCTGCTCTGAAACATCGTTTTAAATGGTTCAGCTGTCATCAGTGTGTTCCCTTAGAGGCCCTCTTTCTCCGGGAAGAATTGTCTTGTTTGCTATTTAAGTCAATGCTTCCTATTCAGTGAGTTCTGGCTGAGGGTTTTCTGGGTTCCATGTTTCCTTGTCGATATCAGGGAAACAGTTGTGAACCAGAGAGTGTCCTGACTATAAGACACTTAATTTTGTTCCATAAAAAATAGCTGACACATGAATGGATGAATGAATTAAGGGTTCTGTGGTCCAATAAGTTTTATTAATCCTACTCCAGGGGTTGGAACATTATGGCCTGCCCTTTGCTTGTTTTTATAAATAAAGTTTTATTGGAACACAGCCACACCCATTACATATTGTCCATGGTTTTGCAGCAGCTTTGCTGCCACAACAGCAAAATTAATTTGTTGTAGTGGAGACAATTTGACCTACAGGGCCTAAAATATTTACCATCTGGCCCTTGACAGAAAAAAAAGTTTGCTGACCCCTGCTCTATCCCATAATTGGAGAGTCTGAATGCCTGTGAAAAATTTTAAAGTCTGAACAATTCTGCAGTCAGAAAATGTATTAATTTTCTTCAACCTATTTTTCCCCAACCATATTTGATCACAGAACCCTCTTCCAACCCACCCCTTCTCTATAAATTGATTTATGGATATTTCCCCTGGATGAAATGCTTGTCCTGAAGGTTGTCTTTTTCTGTCTGCCTGATTTCAGTTTGATCAGCACCCCGGTCTTCTGTGTTCTGGCAGCACTGTCGCCCAGACTGTCTGAATCCAGCTGTCTCTCAGCCTCTGTGAAAGTGTCCTCCACTCAGGCATGGAGGGCGGGGAGCCTCTTTGGCTCCATTGGGACACTGTTTCTCTCTCCAGGAGCAATGGCGTGTGAAACCCAAGTCACCACTGATGGCAAAACAGGTTAGACTGGTTTCCTATCCTGGGGGTTTTCACTCTTGCCTCATCTAAGGTGTCTCCAAGAAAACTCTGATTTGTGGTTCATTTTTCTGAGGCATTGCTGAAGCTCAGATTAGACTGGGATGCCTTGAAGATCAACCAGACCTGAAGGGAAAAGGTCATGGTGGTGTTGAGAAGTCCCAGCAAGTAAAATTTCCCCCTAAGGTCCAGAGAGAACCTGGAAATGTTATAGTAAGGGAGACATCCTTCCTTTCCCTGGGACACAGGGAGCTGGTTTTTGGAAGAAAAGACTCAGACGATTACATCTTGACCTTTGGACAGTGCCCTGAAAGTAGAAATGGGCATCTGTGTTACCTTTCCAGTTCTACTAGCTCTTTCTCTCTCATAAATGAGGCCTGAAGAAGGAAACAGAACGTCAGGAACCACAGGGAGGGTGTCGGGGCAGGTATCTCTTCAGGGAGTTGGGTCCCGGGGGCGTGGAGTCAGTAGGTAGATGCCAGAGCTATAAGGAAAAGCCTGCGAGGGACTGAAATCTGCCAACAACTTGAATGAGCCTGGAAGCATTTTCTTCCCCAGAGCCTTCAGATAAGATTTCCGCCTGGCTGACACTTTGATTCCAGTCTGTGAGATCACATCTTGGGTAGAGAGCTAGTCACACCAGGCTGGACTTCTGATCTGCAGAGCAGTGAGCTACTCAGTGTATTTTGTTGACGCTAAGTTTGTGATCACCTGTTACACAGCAGTAGGAAACTAACATAATAAGCGAAGTATCAGAATGGCTAAGGGTTTAGTGAGGAGTGTTACAGGCACATGAGACAGTGTTTAATGCAGCATCCATCCCTTTGGTATGCTAGCACTTTCCCTATCATAATAATCCTGGCTCGATTATATGGTTCCTTGAAAATTTACTTTATGCCCCTACTCAACCCCAGGAGTTGATGCCAGACTCAGGCCCTGCTCACAGTGGGCGTCCTACCTCCTGGCCACACTGGTAGGATCAGGGGTAAGCCTGTAACACAAGGAAGGCAACCGTGAATTACTGTAAAGACTGTCTTTTTGAGCTCTTGAGGCGTAAAGCGTATGTGAGCCTCTTTCCTGGCCGCTCGAGGAAGTTGGCCGATGTTTGTTGTCGTTCAGTCACTAAGTTGTGTCCGACTCTTTGTGACCCCACGGACTGCAGTGCGCCAGGCTTCCCTGCCCTTCACTGTCTCTCAGAGTTTGCTCAGACTCATGCCAATTCGGTCGGTAATGCTATCTACTCACCTCATCTTCTGCCACTCTCTTCTCCTTTTGCCTTCAATCTTTCTCAGCATCAGAGTCTTTTCTAATGAGTCAGCTCTTCGCATCAGGTGGCCAAAGTACTGGAGCTTCACCATCAGTCCTTCCAGTGAATATTCAGGGTTGATTTCCTTTAGGACTGACTGGTTTGATGTCCTTGTTGTCCAAGGGATTCTCCAGAGTCTTCTCCAGCATCAATTCTTCAGTGCTCAGCCTTCTTTATAGTCCCACTCTGACATCTGTACACGACTGCTGGAAAAACCATAGCTTTGACTATATGCACCTTTGTCAGCATAGTGATGTCTCTGCCTGGGAAGGAAGCAAACACAGAGTAAAGAAGTTCAGAGACATTCACTCGGTTATAGGCAGTTCTGAGTGACTTTTGTGGGACCCACAAGGGCAGATCCAGCAAGAATCTTACTCCAGGGGGAGAGAGGGAGGAGCTAAGTCAAATGCAGTTTTCTTCCCAGCTTCAGCCATCCAATGAATCGCTTCCCCTCTTAGGGCACTGTGAGTAAAGGGCAGAAAGAGGAGAAAGTGACCCACTAACCGAATTCATTCCGACTGGAAGGAAACAGCAGGAGCTGAGAAGAAGCATTTCTTTCTAAGATAATCCTTGCACAAGGCTTGCATCTTTTCCTGGATCATCAGCCACGAGAGAGCATCATCCCTTTGTGCCACGATGCGCCATCTGTCCATCCATTCCTCCTTGTCCCCAGCAGTGTCCACAGATCCTTTCGGAGTAGAGATGAAACCTGCGCATGCTCTGACCACTTTCCCTTCCCTTTTACTTCTTTGCCGCCTGTGATTAACAAGATATATCTGGAGAGGGGCCAATATCCTTCCAACATGAAAAGTAACTCTTGCTCTTGGGCTTACAAGTGTCTTTAATCTGTGTACCACAGGCAGAAAAACTTAAATAGCCAGTTTCAGGTTTTATAAAGAAAGTCAAAATAAACCAGCCAGGGCAGGATGTCTGCAATGCTACATCCCACATCCTCATGAGGTGCTAACGAGAAGGACAAGTGCTCAGAGCAGAAGTACCCTGAAGCCCTACGTAACTCAAAGTGTGGTCTGTGGACCAGCAGCACCTATCACCAGGAAGCTTGTTAGAAGTCTCCCCCTGAGTTACCCGGAGTCAGATACAAAGCTCCAAGCAGGGGAGTGCATGAAGCGATCAAGGGACTCAATGTGGATCGTCCAACATGAACACTTTCTGAACCTGACCTCACCCTGGAGTAAGACCACCTCCCGGATCATCCCCAAGCTAAACTATTAATGGGGGCTTTTGCACATAGGCCTTTTTTTGAACCAAAACCTTCCACACATAGGAAGAAGGTGCTCATCCATTGTTTTGCTAGGCTTAAAATAAAATAAAAACAATAAAACAGAAATTCCTGGTACTAACCACCTGCTGAAGTCAGGTTCTGCCTATGAGGGAGACTATTCTTGCCCATGTTTGTCAGTGAAGAGAATATAGTAGAAATAATATTGGGATCATTACAGTTAAACCACATTTATCAATGACATATTGACTGATCTCAGTCATATCTAAGCAGAATAATGATGACAAAAAGAGGAAGGTGTTATTCGTTTTTTCTATTAAGTCCAGTTAGATAAGCTTGAAAGTAGAGAAAATAAAGCTGCTAAGTTTACTCAAGCTGTCAAGGAGAACTAGCAATTAATTTAAGCAACAACAAAAAAGTTATGCTGCTTGCGTAACTTTTGCTCTCATGTAATACACTGAATCTTTCTTAGGACCAAACCACCCTGCTCCTGAACTGAGGCCCTGTCCTAAAACTTGTACTAGCAATTATTTGGGAACAGTTCTGCATAGCATTCTTATTTGAAGTAACACCTAAGACTAGAGTCTCATTTGTTGCAACGATTCCTCTATAACAGGAATGAACACGGGATTTAAATACAATTCTCTTCTAAAAGCCACGCTACTTGCTCACACCCGGAAACGTTCACTGAATTTACTGCAGTGTCAAAGCAAGACTTTTATGAAATCCTTTAGCTGTGTTTGACATGCCTTGGAAAATTCTCCAATAGAGAAGACAGAGGGCTCCAAGGCTACAATTTAACTCTTTTCCCCAAAGTTTAATTTCCGTGACTTGATTTCATAAAAAGCGGTTTCACCATGGTTTTTAGGTGGTCTTAATTGAAAGGGGAAATTCTCCCCCTGAGAGCGTCTCCCTCGATAGCTGTTTCTGACACTGATACGTCTCGCTCTTGGCCAGAAGCCACAGAAGACGGTCCCCCTCGTGTTAGATCATTAATTTGTTCTTCTACAGACACACACACACACACACACACACACGTCTGCACTCACTCAGCTGAGGGCCAAGGTGATTATGCACTGAAGTCAAGCAAAAAGCGATGCTTGTGCTCCAGTGAGCCACAGTTTCAGCTGAGAGTGGCATTGACTTGACTTGTCCAGATAATTGCTTCAAGTCCTCCATGTCTCTCCTACAGAATGTGCAGTTTCTTAAGAGAAGGTGTATTTGAGGGGGAGAGTGCCACCACCTTCTTAGAAAGAGACGGGGGATGAATACTGATGTCCTTTGTCCAAGTTAAATACAACTGTGTTAGTTTGGGATCCCCCAGAAGCTGACCCTTTGACAAAAACCCAAATGAAATGGTTTATTCTGGAAGTGGATTCCAGGAAACATTGGTAGAGGGATGGGAAAGTAAGGCCGCAAAGTAAGAGTAAGCAAATAATGAGCTCAGTCTTATGGGGAGACCTGGGAACCAGCGTAGAACTCTGCTTAGATGCCCACCTGAGGGGCCATACTGACTCCCAATGGTCATTTTAGAGGGTCTACACTGAGGGCCTTAATTCTTTGGCACTTGGGACAGAATTGTCTCTGTCCTGCAGGGACAGCCCTAAGGCAGAGGTCCCCAATCTTTGGGATCTAATGCCTGATGATCTGAGGTAGAGTTGATAATTACTATTATTATTTTTATTTCTAGTAATAGAAATAAAGTGCATGATAATGCACTTGAATCATCCTTAAACCATCCCTCCCCCGCCCCCAGATCCATGGAAAAATTGTCTTCCAACTGTCTTCCTGGTGCCAGAAAGTTTGGGGATCACTCTAAGACAAAGAAAGTAAATGCTGGCCTGGGAGGTCTGGCTGCAGGGGCTGTCGAGATGAATCCCAGAGGGAATGGATGGGGCACCAACTCTGCCTCCGGACTTCCTCAAGCCAAAAGACCTCAAATTTTGTCATTCCCGATCTGAATCCACCTTACTTCCGTTCTCTGCTCTCAGAAAAAAATCTACACGTTTGGACGTGAACTTGACAGTGATCATCCTAGAGACAGTATGTCACTGGCACTATACATAAGTTTTTAACCTATTTGAAATCTGAAATGCTAGCTGTTTTTACTCTTGAATACCCTTTTTTCTTAAAAAAGAAAAAAACAACTTTGAAATGGAAAGACCCCACTGTACCTGGTCTTTGCTACATTCTGAATTGTATATTTTTCCACAATCTTTGCCGCCAGGTCGTATAAATTTGCCCAGACTGTTTTCTTCGGTACACTGCAGACATAGCCAGGGTGAACCAAATCAACAAGTATTTGTTTAGCAGTTAATATGTATTGTGATTTCCTAAGGTAAATACTTCTAAACCACACACTGTGTCACTTGCTCTAAATCAGCTTTTCTTCTTTTCCTGTGGTATTATTTGTGAATACAGGCAGCAAAGAAACAAAAGGAGAACTAACAACGGGTTTGTGGGATGAAAAGCTAATTTCTTTCTCAGAATTTTGGCTCAAGTAACATTCTTTGAAAACCTGAGTACACGGAACTCGGGAATTGTCACTATAATTATTTACATAAAGAATTATGAAATTCTTCATTCTCTCAATTGCAATCTCCTTTAAGAATAATAATATTAGACTTATCCAAATGTGATGTGACTCAGGGTAATCCTTTGGCTGTATAAACTGAAGTCCACACGTGCAGAAGAATTTTAAAGGGAGTAGCCCTTATATATCATTCTTGTTAACCAGGGCATCATTTATTGCAACATTGAACCCCTCCTATAATACTTTGTGCTTGGAGAAATTTCCCTAACCCCTCCGCATGGAGTGAGTTGTTTTTCCAATTCCCTTCTGCTACCTTGCATGGTGAATTTATTGGAGCAGGAATAGTTTCATTTATTTTTAAATTCTCTCTTTCTTGGAATAGTGACTAGGACTATGGATGATCAGAAAAGGCTCGCTGAGTTGGCTTGAGAGAGAACCTTCTTTATTCTGAAGAATATCTACCAAAAAATCTATATCAAATATTATAATTAGTGGTGACGTATTTAAACCTTTCCTTTGTGATGGGGCCCAAACAAGCATGCCCAATATTATCACTTCTGTTTAATGTCAGATTGTATGCCCCAGACAGTTCAGCAAGGGAAAGAAAAAAAAAATGTTTTAAATATGAAAATGAGACAGAAAGAAATATAGCTATCATTAGGAGATAATATCATTGGAAGATAGAAATCATAAAGAGTTTGTAAATAAACTGTAAGAACTAATAAGTGAATTTATCAAGGTTGCTTAATTTAAAGTCAATATGCAAAAATCAGTTTTATTTCTACATATGTGCAACAAATAATTAGAAAATAAAATGAGGGTAATTAGGATGCAATAGCAATGGTGTCCTGTACAGTATATACTTAGGAAAAAATCTAATGAAAGATGTGCAAGGCTTCTATCCAGAAAACTGTAAAACATCCCTGAAAGAAGTAAGGCTGTGGCCATGTCCTTTCCATGTTTGCCAAAGTACCGATCTTGTCCTGGGACTAAAACACATGGCTAATTGCATATATGGCTGTGACCCTACGGAAGTCAAGTCCCCAGCATAGTATAGAAGATCGTCAAATGCTGGGTTCCTTTAGATTTCTGTGTGGCCATACCCAGCTGCCAGAGCTGAGCACACCTAGGAGCTGTGGGCAGATTTGTCTCCCTGCCTTAGCAGTTTTGTACACACAGGCATTTACTCGTGCAGGGAAGGGAACTGAAGAGACCAGGTTCTCAGGCTAGGCCGCCGGCTTCCTAGGTGAAGACCAGACTTCCCAAGAGAGCAAACACTGGAATGTGTCTTGACTCTATGGGAAAGAAGGTTCTTCGCTTCTTGGTTTCCTAATACACAGAGGCAGAAAAGTCTTTGGATGAGGTGACTAAAGGGGGACAGTGCGCCTGCTTTCTCTCCTGACACTGGAGAAAAGGCAAGGGAGAGAAACAGATCACATGAGGAGAGAAGAGAGAAACACTGGAGATGGAATTTCTAGGGGAAGACTCACCAACTTGGACGAAATATTCTTTAGACTGCTTTTAAAGAACAGTATGGCACCATAGGAAATAATGGTCTTGGCAGTCAGAGACTGTTCATGGGGTTCTCATTACTGGTCCCGTCACTTCATGGCAGATAGATGGGGAAACAGTGGAAACAGTGACAGACTCTATTTTGGGGGGCTCCAAAATCACTGCAGATGGTGACTGCAGCCATGAAATTAAAAGGCGTTTGCTCCTTGGAAGAAAAGTTATGACCAGCCTAGACAGGATATTAAAAAGCAGAGACATTACTTTGCCAACAAAGGTCTGTCTAGTCAAAGCTATGTTTTTTCCAGTGGTCATGTATGGATGTGAGAGTTGGACTATAAAGGAAGCTGAGTGCTGAAGAATTGGTGCTTTTGAATTGTGGTGTTGGAGATGACTCTGGAGAGTCCCTTGGACTGCAAGGAGATCCAACCAGTCCATCCTAAAGGAAATCAAGCCTAAATATTCATTGGAAGGACTGATGCTGAAGCTGAAACTCCAATTCTTTGGCCACTTGATGTGAAGAACTAACTCATTGGAAAAGACCCTGATGCTGGGAAAGATTGAAGGCAGGAGGAGAAGGGGACGACAGAGGATGAGATGGTTGGATGGCATCACCGACTCCATGGGCATGAGTCTGAGTGAACTCCGGGAGCTGGTGATGGACAGGGAGGCCTGGCGTGCTGCAGTCCATGAGGTCATAAAGAGTCAGACACGACTGAGTGACTGAACTGAACTGAGTCCAGAAGCACTGGATTTGATTCCTACTTCCATGACTCATTAGTTATGGGGCTGTAGATACGTAATGGAATTGTATCTCATTAAAACATTAAAAATTAATAATAGCCACCAAGAACATTTTGAGGATTAAATGAAATAATATTTGCAATACCCCTAGAACAGTTACAGTTATAAACACTCTGTAAAGTACCTTCCTCTCTGTAAATTGCCTATATTCATCCTTTCATTTCCATTGCATGGCCTTGCATAGCTAAAATCTTATGGTTTTGGTCAGTATTTTGGTAATTTTGTTTAGAAACAGGGCATAAAATCCACAAAAGAAGACTCATTGAAGTTCTAACATTTTGTGTGTGTGTGTGTGTGTGTGTGTGTGATAAAACAAACTTGGGAGGTATTTTTGAGTTATTTAGTAATTATGAGTCTAGTAGGGCAGGGAAGAGTAGAATGAAGGGAAATGAATTTAATACTTTTTTTAAAATTGTAGTGATTGTAAACACTCTTTTGATCTTAAAAACCAAAGAAAAACATAAGGGGAATGCAACTGGGATTACACACAAAGCCAAACACACATATATTTTTATGGATCCCTGATAAAGTGAAAAGTAGGGATTATTTTAACCTGATGGTGTTCAGTACCTAAGTACACTGTCTAGGTGAGTGTGGTAACTGTACTGCCGTTGTCGAGAAGCACCTGTCACGTGTCTCCGTGCAGGTGAGACACGGTTGAGAGCAGGGTTCTTGTTGTTGCCCCCTCATTGGTCGTATTCTAGGTGGACGGTAATTGCAGATGCAGACTTATAAAGTGAGACTCAGTGATATGCCAGAGTCAGCTTGTACCAGCTCATCAAAGCAGATTGATTACATTTCTTTTTAACTCCAGGTTCATTGTCATCAGTCACTTTAGTAGCTTGAAGTCTTGAGCCATGCTGGGAGTGTTTACATCACGGAAATTGGCAGGAGCCGCAGGTCATACTTACTCCTCCCCAACCAAGGGTGGTCACTAAACATTTACTAACATGCCACTGGACAGACAGATAGATAATGAAGTGAAACAACGTTCTAACAGCTTCATTAAAAGGCTAAGAAACTCTTTATATTACATAGTAAAAGTTTTGTTTTTGTTTAAATTGGGAAACATGTACTTGAAGTTAGAGAAAAAAAAAAAATCTCAGTTTAGAACTTACATGCTGAGTTCCAAAGGAGTGGAATGACCACCATCCAATTTAATTAAAAAAAGGAATTTCATTGCTCTTTGGATTCAGCGAAAGGGAGATTTTTTTAAAAATTGATTTTTGTTTTAAAGTTCAATAAAATTTTATTAATTTAATTAGTTCCTATCAATTTTTAAATAAGCAGTAGCTTAGATTAAATTTGCTCGCTCTTTCTCTTTCCTTATTTAACCCAAACTCCTCCAAGTGTATTATTGGGTCTGGTCTATCATTTTGCAGCTAGAGTGGTATTGGTGATTGTAAATCAAGTGAATATTTTGGATCAGGATCTTGAGATGTTATTTCTATGAGGATCTTGAGGTGTTTCCATTAGGTTGTATGTTATGGAAAAACAGCATACACATGAGGGGAAAATTTTTCTCTGGAAGCAGGAAAGGGCTTCTGTTGATGATGGCCTAACCCTAAGATAATTGCACTGAGTGTCATGTTCAGAAAGGTGGTTTAAGAGTGGGCATGGTATCAGTCGGCATCTGTAGGATGGTCTGGGCTCCCCTTCCAAGTGCCTGGGGGTCTGGGGGGAGCTGGAGGAGAAAGGGAGCATTGCAGTGTGATCAGGAGAAGACCAGGCTAGGAGAGGCGGGACCCACGCCTCGCTGTTCTCCTGAGGGAGCCTTGATAACGTCCAATCAGGATCGAAACCACAATCCAGAGGAACTAGGAAAGGAAATAAACAGGCAACGAGACTGGAGTTAACTTCTGAGGCATGAGGGTCCGAGTGTGAGGAAGCCTTTTCCCAAGTGTTTTCCTCCGTCCTCTCGTTCCACATGATAATTTCCAAAAACAAGGGTCTGCAGTCAAATAATTTAGCAACTTAATGGCTTTATGCTCTACGACGCCTCATGGAAATGCACAGTGGGTGCGGTCTGTTTAAAGCTTTGACAGGTCTTGTAGTTAATAAAGGCATTTAGGACTGCTTCACCAAGCACAGAACACATTTTAGCATCTTGACATACACTTTCTGAAGAACCATGTCCCATAGAAAATCAGTTTAAGATGTAGTATGGCAGAAGGGATGTGGACTCCGGCCAGATATTCTCAGACCCAAATTCTGGAGACAGGCTCGGTCGAGAGACAGAGGGAGCCCCAGACGCCACGCGGCGGGCTGAGCTCTCCAGCAGGGAGGCAGAGTGGTTCTGAAAGCGGGGCTGACCTCACAGGGGAGTCAGCTGGGTTACTTGCTCTCTGCAAAGTTACCCGTCTGCGCTGAGGGAGTGCAAAGATGGAGACAAGTTTTCAGAGCCCGTCAACCTGGCCTTGACTTCTGACTCTCCTACTTTCTCGGGCGCAAACTCGAGTTGATCATTTCATCATTTTGCACCCCATCTTCCTCGAGAAGAACTTAACTTTGTCAGTGACAGGATTTCAGGGGCTCATGAAATCAAATATGCGGCAGATAATGAACATGTACACAGGGTCAGCCTCCTGGTTTGTTGAAGACCATGTCCATCACTGAGCATCTTTCCTTTCAAGCAATCTGTAAGGAGAATGTTGTGTCTTCTGGAGGCTCCAAGATCCAGTGCCAGAGGATAAAACGAAACATTGTTTAAACAGTAGGGCTCTGGTGAGGGGGGGTTGGGGGCACACTCTGCCTTGGGATGGTATTCAGGACCTCTTGGGTGATTTTCTTGGTGTTTCTCAGGGGTGCAGGTTTCCTCCACACTGTGTGTGTGGGGGGGGTCGGTATACCATGGGATTTGCATCAAGGGAGTCTTTTCTCAGCTCTCCGATCATTTTGAACACAACCCAGCATTGGATGAGGTTCCTATATTCATTTTTGGAACATTTGCTGCACGAGGCCCTGTGCTAGCTGTTGGGATTGCTAAGATGAAAACAGGGCGATCCCCTCCCACAAATCACTCATGGGCTGGTACAGAGGAGCAAATGTACATACCAACTGATCATTAGGCCACAAAGCAGTGAGTGCCCGGAGAATCTAGGAAACATGCTTAGAATACTGTCTGAGCTCATGATAAGGGCTCAATACATCTTGATTACTATTATGATCAATATAATTATTATTATTAAACAGACAGGTTATAGGGAACATCAAGGAGTGGGAGGCAGGGGCCTGGGAGGCAGGGGTGCCTCATGTTGCCTGGGAGCTCAGAGAAACCTCACCGAGAGAGAAGATAAGAGTTGAGTCATGAAAGATGAGAATGTGGCCAAGTTCAGGAGAGGGAAGGTGTATCCCTCTGGTGAAAGAGACATGTGCATAAGCCCTGACCTGTAAACATGGATATCCAGGCCTGTTGCGATAATAACAAGTATTCCAGCACAGCTCAGACAAGAGGCATGTGTGCGTACATGTGCGTGTCTGCGTGTCAGTGTAGCAAGAGACACAATGGGAGGGTGAACGGATAAAAGTCAACTTGAGAAGGTGCTCACTTTTCCTGTTGTCCAGTTTGGGATTAAGCCTACTTGCAATAGGAACCTGACTCTCTCTCTCTCTTTTTTTTTTTAGGAAATGTAAATTTAAAAAAATTAAAAAAAAAAACCTCTTTGACCGCGATTTAGGAAGTCTATCCTCATGAAGCAGAATTGTCTATGTCAAAACATTAGAAGAAATGTGAGCAAAGAGGAATTGTGGAATACGTTTGAATATGTCCCCATGATTCCATCAGGTCACTATTGTTATTAAATAGCTTGGGGAAATGCAGTGTAGCTTCAAAAGAAAAAGTCTACAAACAAAACTGACTGCAGAGAGAGAATGTTAACCCTATTCCCAATGTGCTTAGCAAGAAGACAAGAAGGCAGTGTCCTGAAAGGTTCAAGTCATTATCTGTGGATGACAGGGTCATGGGAGAATTTTCTTTCCTTGTAGTTTAAAGTGTTTATTCCAATCACGGGGGAAACGGGGATGGTGTCTTGTGCCCCAGTGGAGAACCTGGGTAATCACTCTTCAGGTTAGCACCTCTCCAAAGCTGCTGGGCCGGTGACACGCCTTCAAATCTCCGGGGCACTGTTCTGGTCCTCCGAGCTGACAGCAGAGCTCAAAGGCAAGGCTCGGTGAGCACGTGAGCCAGGTGCCACCCCCTACAGCTGCGTGGTGGTGACAATAAAGCCAAGCCCTCTCCAACGGAGGCTGCCCGAGTGCTCAGGGGGAGAGAGCAGGGTGGCCCCAGGGGCAGGGGAGGCGTCCTAAAGGGTAAGGCGGCTTAGAGGAATAGAAGGAAGGAAACTTGACCCCAAGTCTCCAGCCCTTTCTAGCTCTTTAATGAGAAGCTTAACCTCCACTCTTGATGATCTGACCCCAGCTGGTGCCCTATCCAGGATGACTCTCGGTAGGAAGTGTGCTAAACGGAGCCGATGACTGGCTGGATCCATGCTCGCAAGCGTAGAAGCAGTAACACTGGCGACCGACTGCTGAGCGCCCGCGATATACTCTCCCTGCCTGGCTTCTTCATTAATGACTCACAGGCGCGCTGCTATAAATTGCTGTTTGTACAGGTCGGAAAACTGAGGCTTTGCAGGATCCCCCAGAACAGTGCATAAGTGCTGGAGGCATAAATGCCGTCCAGGCCAAACCCTCTGAGGGGAAGCAATGGAGGGTCTCCGTTGCACGAGTTTTCCTTTTGGACCTATCTTCCTCGCCCTTACCCACTCACTATCTCATCTGTCCTCATCACACCTGGTGGGAGAATCAGGACCCGGGACGTTCAGGATGCATTGTCTGGCTGAGAGCAGCGAGGTACTGGATCCGTTCATTCAGTCAGCAAGGTTCGATTCCTCGGTCAGGCAGATCCACTGGAGAGAGGATAGGCTACACACTGCAGTATTCTTGGCCTTCTCTGGTGGCTTAGCTGGTAAAGAATCTGCCTACAACGCAGGAGACCTGGGTTCGATCCTTGGGTTGGGAAGATCCCCTGGAGAAGAGAATGGCTACCCACTTGAATATACTGGCCTGGAGAATTCCATGGACAAGGGAGCCTGACAGGCTACAGTCCCTGGGGTCACAAAGAGTCAGACACACTTTCACTTGAAATAAATACGGTGTGCACAATGCTGAGTGGGGTGAGGTGACACCAACACCCTTGGGTGCTCTTAGCGCGGATCTAATTACAAAGCCCCAGGCCCTAGGGCCTGTGAGGGGAGACCAGTGCCTTGCTCATGAAGCCCCGGGTTAGCTGTCTCTGTTAGCGTAAGAGCCTTGTCTTACAAGGGAGCGACCTTGGTGCAGGCTGTGTGAGCGCAGACAAACCGCCGCCCATCTCTGTGCCTCCTTCCCTCCCAAAGAAACACCAGGAATGGAGTCGTCGATCTCCAGAGTCAGGACCTCTGGGTGGGTTCAGCTCCTTTCTCTGTTGGAGCAGCCCACCCCGGTTCTCAGCAGTTCTCACGTATGAGCCCGCACCCCACCTCAGAAAGGCGCAGCTCCTCCTAGCAGAGGGGCGGGTGAGCCACACAAATGACACACGGGACGAGAGAAGCGTGGCCACGGGCACGGCTTACTCTGCACACAGGCCGGGCTTACCTGCGGGGCTGTTACGAAGTCAGGACACCGGTCACCCTGGGAGGGACCCGCGACGGGAGAGGCGGGGGTGCTTCCAGGAGAGCGGGTTCTGCTCCAGACGTGGACGCTAGGTGATGCCTTGTCAACCTGTCCACTCAGGAATCTGGGTTCTTTATGGTTTTAAAGAAAAACTTCAGTTAAAAAAAAAAATGCATGCAGCATCTGAAGAGAGTGGTGAGTGGGCAGTGTTCCTGATGGGTGTCAGGGGTGGGCAGGGGTTCTGGGCTGGCTTTGTGATGAGAGCAGGTCCCTCCTGAGTAGCAGGGGTCACTGGGGACCACCGGGTGATGCTGCAGGCGCAGCCTCGCTCCCCAAAGCCGCCCTCCCTGAGCCCAGAGCCCTTGCAGCGAGCACGCTCTCGCCGGCCCTCAACAGGTGGCAGTCTTCCCTCAGCCTCCGCAGGCGCTGTGGGTGCCAGCGGGGGGCTGCGTCTACCCCTCCGCAGGGTTAACCAAGATGCTCATCTCCGGGGCGGGGCGGGGCGGGGCGGTCTCCCCATTCCCCGGAGCGGGGGTCTTGTGCCAGGGCTCCCCGTTCAAATACTCAGCTCCTGCCCCGTCTCCTGGGGCCCCCAGTTTCCCTGGGAAGAGCCCAAGACCGGTGCCCCAGTCCCCTCCTGTTTGGAGGAGCGCTCCCACAGCTCCTCCTCTGGCCTCAGCTGGGGGGGTCCCAGGCCTCACTCTGGGGGGATCCTCTTCCTGTGGAGCAGGCTTCGAAAACAAGAGAGAATTTCTGAGAACCGGGGTGGACTGCTCCAACAGAGAAAGGAGTATGAATATTTCATTAAGGTGGTTCAAGTTATCAAACAACATTACAAAACCAAGTGTGTTGGCAGGAATCTGAGAAGCACATTAACATGGGTAAAAATAGTGGGAAAGCAGGCCAGAGAGGGGGCACTTCGGGGAGTGCCTCGGGGACCCTGAGCCGGGGGCCAGCCCTGCAGGCTGAAGGGGCCTCCACCACATCTGCACCCACTCCAAACACGTCCCCAAAGGGGGGCTCAGAGATGGTGGGCGGGGCTTTCTTCCTCAAGGACTCTGGTGTCCGGGTGTTTCTGGAGGGTGGGGGACGACTCTCAGTCACCACTTCCCTGGTCTGAGGGGCTCACGGAGCTGGAAGAGGCTTAGAACCCAGACTCACCCCAAGAGGCTGCCCTAGAGTCCCAGGTATCTGAGCTGGGGGAAGTCGAGGCTGGACAGCTGGGGAGAGCTGTTTGTCACAGTGAGGGTGGCTCCCGGCGAGGGTCCTCTCACACTGCTGGACCACATCCCGGCCTCCCAGGGTGTCTCCAAGGTGGCCCTCTGGCTAAAGGACAAAAACACACAAAGGCCCCTTTGTTTGGCCTCCACCAAAAGCTTTGAGACATCTTTCCTCTGCGTCTTGTGTGTCTCCCCTCCTGAAGCTCGAAGCTACTTCTGTAGAGACTACTGTGTTATTTCTGTATAAAATTATAACATAGCAACATACACTGAACTTAGCACTTTGCCTATTTAACTTCTCATAAAGCTGTGAGGTAGATACTGTTATTATCCCCATTTTACAGCCTAGGACATTGAGGTTGAGAGGGGTTAGGAAATTACCCAGAATCATGCTGCTAGGAGATATAACAGAGGAATTTAAGGGTAGGCTCATTTGAATCCAGAGTCCCGCTTAAGCCATCTTTGGAGAATGTGTCAGAAGTCGCTGGTTCTCCACGTCCCTGAGGAGCTCTGAGAGAGGCACGGAGGAGGGGAACTCATGAAGTCCTAGAATGAGGGCAGGGGAGCCGGAGAAAGCCAGGTCACTGGTGAAACTGGCCATCGTGCAAGGCACTTCAGCTCTGCTGCCTCGAACCTCCATTTTCCCTGGTTGCTGGGAAAACAAACCAGAGGAAAATCTGTGGCCTGCCAAGCCTGGTGTCTGGCAAGCACCAGTGCTCAGCAAGTGGGGGAGCCCTCTTTAGATCCGTGCCGCCCTCTCTGTCTGCCCAGCTGCATGTGGTGCTCTCAGAGCCAGTCCTCCTGGGACGCGTCTCTGCAGACGGGCTGGGGCAAGGCGGCTCCAAATCCCAGTTACGCATCCGTTGGACGTCCTCTCCCTGCACCTTGAACTCCTCCTATCTCAGTACTTATCACACTGTCCTGTAGACTGTTTAATTATCCACACGCCATCCTCAACTGAGGACTTAACGTGGCAGGAAATGTGTCTACCTGGTTCACTGAGGAAAATCAAGGTACCGTCCAAGAACCTAAAATGTTAGTGTGCTCAGAAGGTATCTGTTGATGTACGGATGGACGCGTGATGGATGGATGGATGGAAAGACGGACTGACGGGTAGAGGGGTGAACGGATGGATAGACGGAAGGAAGATGTGGGTGGATGGATGTTAGGTGTGAGGTGGACGGACCAATGGGTGAGCCGGATGAACCATTTGATAGATAGTCAGCTTAAGCGTCTTCATTCATAGCATTCTATCTCGTGTGTGTGCACTGCTACTTTCAGGAACGTTGTCCTGTTTACTATTAACTTTTTGGCTTTTACAATCCTGAGAGAGATAAAAGCAATACCTAAGGCTGGCCCTGCCCAAGTAGATAAGGGCTGGTGTCCAGCCCAACACTCACAAACAAACAAAAGCATTTCCTAAGTCTTCTCCTTCTTCACAAGCTCCGGGAAAAAAAAAAAAAAATTAAATTCTATTTGGCAAGAGTGGGTGCCAAACACTATCACTCATAGCCACAGCCTGTTCTCCACTCAGGAAAAGGGGCTGCTTATGATTTCTGGAATCTTAACCCCCCCTTTTCCGGTGTTGATAGGAAGAAGGGGACTGATAACCACCGATAACCAGGCTGCTAATTGATCCGCTTATCAGAAGATGGCCTTCCTTGCTCTGTGTGTGTGTGTGTGTGTGTGTGTGTGTGCACGGGCGCAGGGTGTGTGGTTCAAAAGGCAAAGCAATGTTGGAGTCTGCGGCTTGGCAGTGACGGGGTCCCGGCGGAGAGATCAGGGTTCAGAGAGAAGTGAGGGAGAGCAGGGCCAGGGGAACAGTCTTAGTATAATCTCCTGTTCTTATTGACGGCATGTTCCCCCAACACACACACTCAATGTATGTGAATTTATAAGCTCGGGAGGCAGAAGAGCAGCTTCAGTCTGTTGAGCCCCCAGAGGAGCAGATTCTGGTTCTGATTCTGGAGAAGGCCTGACTGGAGATCCATCCTGGGGTGGGTCTTCGAGACCAGGCTGTCTCCTCCCCGTGTCTCTTTACTCCTTCATGGCACTCATCCTTCATCCTCTGAGACATCATTTGAGGGTTCTCTTCATGCCCCCCACACCCTTCCTAAACAGCTTCTCACAGTAGAATCAGGTCCACGTAGACCCACGGAGGCATCAAGGACTAAGAAAGCTCTCGGCTCTACCAGTGGTGGGAATTACACCATTTCCAGTTGGTATAGTCCGAAGCTCCCATTTGCATTTGACTAAAGAAATGAAGTTCACGTCAAAGAGTAATAGATTCCCCAGTAAAAGAAGGTATGGAGGTGAACTGTCAAGAAATACTGCCATTCTCCCCGGAGGAGGGAGAAACAAGGTAAAAGTGTGGATGGAAGGGGAGAGGAGCCAAGGAGAAAGGAAAAGAAGGGCATCTGAAAGAATGGGTGGGAAGCAAGGGTAGAATCGTGCAGAATGTTTATGGCACATCTGGATCAGTCGGGGACTGAAGCACACGATGTCTTCACTAATATCCACAGCAAAGGTGTGATAGCTGGCCGGGCACATTTGTTGACTTAGAGTTAACAGATGAGGAAACTGAGCCCCAGCAAAGTTCATGAATGTGCATAAGGCCACACAGCAACTGGAATTGCAACCTGGAAATCTAACTCTCACAGGCTGCCTTCTGTCTTTCCTCCTGCTATGATCAGGTGGGTCAAGCCGGCCCAGTGAGGTTCACCTGGTCTGCAGGGCCACCCCTTACTGTTAAGGGGTGACCAGAGCCTCCTTCCCGGGTCAACTCCTCCTTCTCCAACTCAGGAGCTGGAACTGTCCGCTCTTAGAACCCACTGCCTGGAGACGGAGGCCCAGGCAGAAGGGAAAGTCTTGTCTGGGGACCCACGGGACTTGGAGGCAGGGGCTGGGACTACATCTTTAGTCTCCTGAATCCCAGCGTGGTTGTTTTGGGTCTGTTCCAAAGTCCCTGTGCATTGATATTCCATTATTTATATAAAGTCACAACTGAGAGCAGAAGTAATGCAGGACAATGAGATGGGGACTACGAGGCTATAAATCTCTGGCATCTGCCTTCACATAGCTTATCTATGGAATGGGGTTACTATGGGATGGTGTGTTCAGAACCGTCTTTTACTTCATCCTTTTAGTGTCTATTAGTGGAGACTTCGAAGATATTGCTAGAAAGCATTCTGAAGATACCGACTATATGCAGTGACCTGTTGCTCCAGAAGCAAGTTCACGGGCGTGGCACTTTGCACTCTTTTTATTGAGGTTGGTCAATGGGTCCGGCAGAGATTGCAGGAGTGGACGACGATCAGGTGAAGGGACAAGACACCTGGGATCAGAACGCTTGGCTCGTGCTCAAGCGTCTACTGAACTTCCTGGTGTCAATCTCTTCATTGTTAGAAACAGAGGGAGATGATGTGAACACGCTTTCCTCTAGCCTTATTTCAGCCAGGGCTCATAGCAGCAGCTCTGAGCAAGTCTCCTGTCCCTTCAGGACCCTCGGGTGGGCCTCGTCATCCTGGTGATCAAGCCCCGGACTTCAGAGTGGCCGTGGGGCCTCTTCTGGGAAATCTCATCCCCCCCTGCTGCTGCTGCTGCTGTCGTCCTCGGGGCCCGTTTGTCCCGGGGCCGCCATCCCTGGGGTGCCGCCCAGGCCCGCTTTTCCTGCCAGGTCCTTCTCTCCCCCGATCTCGTCCCTGCGGCCCTTTCCTGGGGACAGCACTTAGTGGCCTTCACGGGCCTGACCCTTCTGGGCGCGTCTTCTTCGCCACGCTGCTCTTACAGACACACTTTTGTGTTCGTTCGTGAATTAGCCTTTAAAAGAGACGACTGATGAACTCCGTGAGGGCTAGGATCTTGGTGGGTTGTGCTGGTCATTCTACTCCTAAACTGAGAGCGCGTGATAAAGGCAAACACTTGGATGAAGGGAGGGACCGATGAAGGGAGGGATTGAGAGAGAGGAGGAGGGAGGGGGCGTGACGATCAGGACGAAGCTGACTTTTCTCTGAAAAGACATCTGCAGTCAGTGACTAGTTGGTGGGCGGGTCAGGTGCGAGCCCCAGGCAGTGTGGCACCTCCAGCTCCCCAAGGCCGAATCCTCATGGAAGCCCCATTCTGGTACCCGAATCCTAAAAGAAGATCCCATACTTCCCGAGCTCTGGCCACCAGACCATGTGCGTTATTTATTGCTTAGGACTGGGGGCTTGTTCAGTGCTCACCCCCCGACTCTTTTATGACATACTTTCTTGATCAAACTGTAAACCAGCAGAGCATGCTTAGCAATCATTAACAGCTGTTCTTGGAAAAGGACTAGCTCACATAATTGTACCTTTTACAACGTGCACCCTGATCACTGTTCCACCTCCGTGGCCATGCATGTCCTCTGGAGCTGGAAGCGTCACAAACAAGTCAGGAGCAAGAAAGCGGGGAGGAAGACCCAGAAAGCAACTGACTCATTATAAAGTTGCTGAGAAGCTTAGGGCTGCGGCATTTCGGTTGGCTGCTAAGTGAATATGTAACTACTTTATATATTTCAACAAAATTAAACTTAAACCTACAGAATTAGGTTTATTAATTTCTGTCAGGGCTCAATGGGGGAATAAGAATGGCCATTCATTATGGACACACAATTACTGGAGACAAAAATGAAGCCCAGCACTATTAAGTATAATAAAAATGTTGAACACTGAGGAAATTTTCATTAAATATAATCTATTCTTTATATTACTACACTTAATCCTTGCTGTCTGCTTCTCTGTTTTTCTCCAACCTATTTAATTTTATTACTTAACTTTTTATAAATGTTTCTTAATATAATTATGATTAAATATTTGGGAGGAGAATGTTAGTCTCTTAAAAAAGAGAAAGAAAGAAGTCTCCTTCCATGTCCTCTTCTCTTCACTCCTAAGAGGGTGAAAAATGATGTTTTTTTGGAAAAAGCAAGTGCTAAGTGGGATTTTATTGTTGGGGCAAGGCCGGAGCATGAGAGAAGGGAAGGCAATAAATAAGAAAGGAGCTCTGATCAGCAGTTGTAGGAGAGCTTTTTATATTACACATTTAAATAAAAGTCCATTGCCTTACTAAAAACGTCTGCGAATATTTGCATGGCCAAACCATGTAATTAAAAGATGGGCCCAGCTGATGTTATTGTTTGCACAACAAGAAAACATTTGTGATCCTAGCGTTTATTTATTGTCTAGGTCACCATGTGTTCCTGTGTGAACTGCTCTCTTTGATTAGGTGCTGGGGATGTATGGCTCTGTCACCGTGTCTCCAAGCTTCTTCTTGGAGTTATCATGATCTTATGTATTTTTCTTAGCTCAAGAAAGCTCAAGCAAGAAGCTTGAGCAAGAAGCAGGCATTAATACAAGCGTGGGAAACAGGGGTTTTGAAATAAAACCAGGGCTCAACCTTTATCCACAGACAACTGCTTGAATGACTGTGTTCAGAACAGGAGGATCTTGGTCCCACGACCATGTCATTTGGGGAGCTCAGTTCTGGGCACCACATGTTCGGTTTTAAGACTAGTCCATTTTCTGTTTTCTTCCAGTTAAGTAGGATGAGAGCCGAGTTTTCATTCATAGCAACCACACAACCCTGCCCGACTTCCAGGGCCTCTACATAATTCGTATTTCCCAGACCCATCCTCCCAATAAGCTTATGTGTAACTTTGCTCAGCCAGATATTGACATTTACGGGGTAATGACTGTGCAAACTCGTCTCAGAGCTGGGGCCTGATATTCAGTATGCTGCCTTTTTCATTCAGGGCTTTGTTTCTTTGGAAGCTGACAATGCTCATCATCACTGTTGGTGCTGCTATTATTAGTTTGCACAGTTCATGACTTCTGTTTTCTTCCAGTTAAGTAGGATGAGAGCCGAGTTTTCATTCATAGCAACCACACAACCCTGCCCGACTTCCAGGGCCTCTACATAATTCGTATTTCCCAGACCCATCCTCCCAATAAGCTTATGTGTAACTTTGCTCAGCCAGATATTGACATTTACGGGGTAATGACTGTGCAAACTCGTCTCAGAGCTGGGGCCTGATATTCAGTATGCTGCCTTTTTCATTCAGGGCTTTGTTTCTTTGGAAGCTGACAATGCTCATCATCACTGTTGGTGCTGCTATTATTAGTTTGCACAGTTCATGACATAATTAGTCTTCCCCCATCCTTCTCACCACTGGTGTAAATCCTCTCAAACCAGGATATTCTATTGATACCATTTTCTTGGAAAACGCTCTCTAAGCTTTCTGACCTGGTCCAGCCTGGGTTGGTGGCTCGCGTGCCGGCTCCCAGCTGTGGTCTTGGGGTCTCCTTTCACCGCTGTTCTAGGCATCCGTTCTGCCTCTCACTCTGTGTCTCTGTTTCCTAGGCCTGTGCCCTCCTCCTGATTGCTCCCCATGTTTTATGGAGCATGCATCCCTGAGTGCTAAGTCACTCCAGTCCTATCTGACTCTTTGTGACCTTGTGAACTATAGTCCGCCAGACTTCTATGTCCATGGGATTCTCCTGGCAAGAATACTGGAATGGGTTGCCATGCCCTCCTCCAGGGGATCTTCCCAACCCAGGAACAGAACCTGCACCTCCTGTATCACCTGCATTGCAGGGGGATTCTTTGGTGCTAAGCCCCCAGGGGAAGCCCTATTTTGTAGAGTATATCTTCTTGTAACTTTCAAAGATGGAAAGCATGGGAATTAAACTCTGGTAACTTGCCTGTTAGAGAAGTCTTCTCTCCCAGCACTACCCCTGATTCTCTCTAGAACCTCAGATTGTCTTAGTGCTCTGCGTAGTCTTTATGTGAACCAACAGTTGACAGTCTTCATTCTTACTCACTGGCTTACATTAGTTTTTGGCATCCCCGTAAAAAAGTAAGGTCATGAGTAGTGGGACTTCATCTGTTTTGCTCACTGCTGAGTCTCAGTGCCAAGAACAATAACAGATCTATTAGACACTCAATAAATGTTCATTGGATAAAGGAATTGATGAATTTATTAGCTTGCTTAAACATACGAATCTACACAAAACAGGAGGTGCTGGAAAAGGCTAGCCCTCACTTGACATAGCTCATCGTTAGGCAGAGGGCTGAAGTGATTCTGTGTGAACAAGAACATACGTCAGCCTTTAGAAACAAAGTCTCCATCGGAGCCTTCCGCGGGGCCTCCTGCTGCTGGCACCTCTGGCACGTGGCTCCCCTTTGAGCAACGACACAGAAATCCTGGACTTCAGGCACTTGCTGGAGGGGTTTGCCATTGTCTTCCTGCCAAGAGTGCAGACAGCCAAACTCCAGAGAGGCAGGCGAAGGGGTGTGCTCCCCAAGGAATCAGTATTCCAGATGAGAGTCCTTGGGCTCTTCTGAATGTATATGTGTGTGTGCACAGATTGTAGGCATGGTATGCATACATACTGAATTTTTAAAGTATTTTTTTGTTTTTTTTTAGAGTATTGTAGTAATATATTATGGGACTTCCCAGATGGCGAAGTGGTAAAGAATTTGCCTGCAATGCAGGCATCACAGGAGGCGCGGGTTCGATCCCTGGGTGGGGAAGATCCCCTGGAATAGGAAATTGGCAACCCACTCCAGTATTCTTGCTTGGAGAAGTCCACGGACAGAGGAGCCTGGCGGTCTACCGTCCACGGGGTCCCGAAGAGCTGGACACAACTGAGCACAGAGGCACACTAATGTATTGTGGCCGGTATACAATGTGTGAAAACCTGACTTTAAACATAGAAGAAATAAAAATAATTTTGAGGACAGAAACTTTAATTTTTTTTTTTTTTTGGTATACTCTATTGGGTCACTTTCTTTTCAGAGACCCTAACGTAGATCAGTATTTGCCAGACTTCAGTGTGCTGAGAAACCATCTGGAGGGCTTCTTAGAAATGTATGTAGATTCCCAGGCCCCTGTCACAGGGTGACTCATTAGGATGTGTGACTCTGCCCCCAAGCACTGCGTTGCTCTGCGGTTGTCTATCCTCCTAAACACGCCAGGCCCTGCTTCCTTATTTGGGCAGATTCAGGCAAAGCCCCGTATTGGAATCATACTAGCTTAGCTTCTGTTGAAGTGACTTCACAGACACACAAAGTACTAGGGAGGGGCCATCAACTAATAACATTAAAAGGACCATTACCTTCCATTTCTGCATCTTTAGCATCAGTGCCTTGCACGGTGGCCACTGATGCCCCTTAAGTTATAAATTCTTCAAATTTGGCGTTAAGTACCGTTACTATGGTTGGCGTTTTTTTTTTTTTTTTAATTTAAAAATGGTGCAATAATACTGAGAGCTCTCTAGTTTGGATCCTGTTTTTTTGCACCTCGTTCAGTGCCAATCACTTCTCCTCTCTTTAGTGCTCATAAGAAAGAGCATTACAAGGTAGGTAACATTGTCTCCATTTTATAGATGTAGAAACTGAGGCCTGGAGAAGTAATGACTCAGTCAGCCCTGCCATCAAGCAAAGCAAAGCAAATGTAAATGTAAATCAAAGCCTCTTGACTCTGGGCCTGCAAAGCAATATATTAAAACTTAGAGAAGTCAGAGTAAGTAAGTGGTAGGTGGGTTGGGAATCGAGGCCTCCTGACTCTTTCCCTAAGACAGAAGCTGCTTCACTTCCCAACTGGTTACCTCCCGGCAGGTACATGACAGAGCTCTTTAATCCCTTGCTCTGTTTTTCTTCTGCTCAGCTTCCCATGATAGCCTTTGATAGGCAGTGGGCTACACAGAAGACAATTTGAATATCATCACAAGTGATAGTGTCTAGTATACCACCAATGAATGGGACCCCAGTGCTCTGCTGCGGTGACTCAGCAGTACCCCATTTTGCTAGGAAACCCTCCACGTTCTGAGCCTCAGGGATGACTTCCTGTTCAGCCAGCAGCCGCACACCCATTGCCCCATCCGTGTGCTTGGCACCAGTTAAACAAAGCAGGCGGATGCCAAGCAGCGTTCTCTCTTTTCATCCGATGTTTTGGCACTGTGTGCACATGGCCTCTGGGGGCATTTTGATGGATGCTTTTCTCCCCTCCATCACAGTAATATTAACCTCGTTTAATAATCCATTAACAAAGAGGATAAAGGTCTTATTAACATTTACATGCTTTCCTTGCCTCTAAAGCAACACTGTCTTTTTGTGTATTCTGAAGGCTGATTTTTATTTTTTCAGTGACAGAGGGCTGATGGATGTGGTGGAAACGGCACTGGTAGAAAGACAGTAGGTCACCTGATTCAGACCCCAGTCTGCCACTTACTCCGTGTGTGACCCTGGTGAGGTCACTTAGCCGCTCTGAGCCTCCATTTCCTCATTTGTTAAAGGGGGACATTTGAATCTGTAGCCACTGTTACTCTGAAGGTTCGAGAATGCTTATAACTTGGGTTACAGAAGTCACTAATCAATACGAATATTATTACCCTTTCCAATGTCATTCAGCTCGATTTGTGATTAAGGGGAGCAGGAGGCTCCTTCCGTCTGGGCTGCTACAGAAGCAGACATCCCTTCTCCCAACCCCACATGCCGCATTGTCATAACCAACGGCCATCACTTCCCAGCCGCCTCCTCCAGCACGCCCGGGAACCCGGGACATTTAGCTTCAGCTACAAACGTCGCTTGTCGTGTCTGGGATGCCAACCATGTTAATAAACTTCCCCCCACCCCTCTTTGGAGAATTTGATTAAAGCGTCTTGTGGATGGAGAAAAAAAAAACCAAAAACACCATTTATCTACTTCCCTTTCATTGCCATGTTGTGTCATGGAACAGCAGAAACACCTGAACTTTCAGGTCCCCGGGGCAGGCAGATCTGTCTGTCCTCCAAGGCTCTTTCACAATCCTAGGGAGGTTTTTGTTTAACCTGATACCTTGACCCTTCCAGCCAAAGCCTCCTATGCACTTGGGGCTGCAGTGAGTTCTCGGAAGAAGGAGCCAGCTCGGCAGAAAGTGCAGGGCCCCGTGGCGCCAAGGGGGGCGGGCTGGGCTCAAAGGTGTGGGGAGGAGAGCACGTGGCCGAGGGGGGCGGGGGCCGTGGACGTGACCCGGCGGCAGGTGTTTTTCCTGCAGGGGCTGCAGTTTCCATCTCAAGCGGTGCATGCGTCCATGGTTCCAGTCCAGCCGGTCCCCAGAACTCAGGGCTTTTCCCAGTGGCAGCAGAGTTGTGGGGAGGATGGGGCTCCAGGTGAGACAGAACCGGGATTGAGTCCTGGCTCTGTCCTCAAGCCCCTTGGTTCAGACCAGCCTCTGGGTCTCAGCCTCCGGTAGAGAGGAGCAAGGTCCTGAGGATGCTGTTAACACCTTGGTGAGAAGGACACCACACTGTTGCCTCTTGTCACTGCTGAGGGGCGACCCTCAGGATATGTGAGACCCGTCATCACTGGCATGGAGCTCTGGAGCCCATTCTGGTTGCCCCTGCTGGGTCAGGCCTTAACCCTTTAGTTGCTGGATTGTGGCGAAAGTTAGGATAGCCATGTTGAGGGGTAGTGGGGGATGCTTAGCCCTCGCAGAAGTATTCCAGTGTTCCAGCAACTGAACTTAGCTGTATTAGTCCAAACAGCTTGGCACTGCAGGTGCTCATGGAGCTTCCGGCCAGCCCTCTGCACAGGCTGGGCAAAATGACCCCACAGAGGGGGTTGTAAACCCAGGGGCTCATGATGCAGAGGGTCCTGGTGAGACCCCCCCCCAGTCAACTCCTGTGTGCTGAGCATCTTCTGTGTACAAAGCACCTGGTTAAACCCCAAGTGACAGAGGCAGACCGGAAATGCCTTCATCCTTAGGGAACACGTGGACAAATGAAGGAGACGTGTGTAAACAGATAACCGCAAGAACACTCAAATAACTCAAAAGCATGCAGACATAACATTCAAATAATTCAAAAGCACACAGACACCAGAAGAACAGACTCTGCCAGAGAGACTGGGAAAGCTTCAGAAACATTTGGGCTTTTAGGCAAATTATTAAATTTTAGCTGTTCAGATAATACATGTGTCACCTGTAAGATATCACCTGTAAAACACTGAAAGTTCAGAGATAACTTTCAGGATAAGTGCCCCTCCATCCCTAAGCCCACAGGTAACCACAGTCATTAGTTAGATGTGAATCTCTAGTCTGTTGCTCTGGGAGATAGTGACAGTGTGTCTGTATGTTTGAGTGTGTCCGTGGATGTTTACATGCATTATGTCAGACTGTACATATCAGTGTTCTACTTGCATTTTATTTCTCACCAATAAGCCCAGAGGGCTCTCCAGTGAGTGCTCAGAGAACCAGCTGACCTTCTGACATTGACAGCATGTTCATAATTGGTAGCGTTGTTCTCCTGTTGACAGATATTTGTATAATTTTTGATTTTTCATAATTGTAACCAGTATTACACTACATGTCCTGTTCCAGTCTTCTTGTTAATAACTATGAATGTTTGATGGGAAAGATAATAGAAATATGCGTTTGTTAAGTCATTAACTATATAGCAATTGCCCCCCCCGACCCACAGCCCAAGTGGCTACCCACACACAAGTATCTCCCCACCAGTTGGCTATAGAAATACCAGGTTTCTCCACCTCTGCCATCTGTATGATCCTATCAACCTTTTCCCCTGCCGTTATCTTAAGGATGAAAACGTCAGTCATTTTCCAACAGGATGTATGGGCATCACATTTGAGTTGATCTTCCCCTGAGCATTGTTTTAAAAGTACACCAGCCATTTGCGTTTCTTTGGGTTTGGATTTGGAAGATGATTAAGGCTCTACCGGACAAGTGTGTTTACCCTGGAAGAGAAGGCAGTCAGGCCACAGGTGGCAAGCATTATCAGAGGACTGCAGGTTGGGGGCTGTGCTGTGGGGTGACATATTAGGTGCCAAGGCCAGCGGGGTGGATGCGGCTGGTCGGTATCCTGGGACTGGAGGTGTGGGGTTCCGGACCACACGAAGGGATCTGCCTCTTCTCCTGTTGCCAGGGAAGATGCATCCAGCAGGGCCTAAGGAAAGGTCCTAAAGTTCAAGGTAAAGTTTGCATTTCAACAAGATGCTTTTGGCCACCTTGCAGAAGAAAGGCTGAACACAAAGTGGTACAAGAATAAATGGAGAGACTCAGGACCTATTTTAGAGGTAATATTGACAGGCCTTGCAGCCCCAAAGACCTTTTTTTTTTTTTTTTTTTTTGTAGCCTCCCAGCTGGGTGCAGATGAACATGTAGAAAGGTTCTGCTCAAAGTATGGTCCAGGGACCGGCAGCATCAGCATCACCTGGGACCTCGTCCAAAATGCAGATTCCCGGTCTCAGCCCAGACCTGCTGAGTCACAATCTCTGGCGGTGGGTCACCCTCCGAGAGAGGATTTTGCACACTAAAATCTGAGAGGCACTGATGTCCAAGATTCCATCAAGTTTCCAGATGTGAGGAATTGGGACCCCTGGTCGCTATTTGGAGGAGCACTACTCAGGAGAGCCAGCTCACCAGGATCACCTGCACCGGAGCTTACGCAAGGGGAAATGGAACACTTCCCTGGCAAGGCCAGTGAGATCGTTGCTGTTTGTTACAGCACGTAGCCCGGTCTTCAATGACCAATACACGGCACATTTCAGTGAGGGTCGAGACTTCTACTCAGGGCCTCTCCTAGCAGACATCTGCAACCCCGGCCTTGAGCGAAGTCTGTTTTCACGATCAGCGCTCAGGTTTCAGCTTCCAGGTGGCTTGGGCAGTGTTGTAGCCCTCCCCTGTGTGTGGGGGGCCGTGGGTTCAGGACCAGCACGGGTCAGTCGCCATCTTGGTCACTGATGAAACACTTTTAAAAGACCAATTTCTTCCTTCATTGTTCCGGCCTGACCTTCTTCAGGTTGGGAAGGGACCTTCTTCATTGGGAAGAAGGCCTGGAGAATAATAAACGGGGCAAAAAAAAAAAATCTCTCTTCTCACATTCTCGTTTCCCATTCACCACCCAAGACCCCCTTAGCCATAGCTGTGCCAGAGACCAAACACGGGCATCAGAGCTGGCCAGGTGCCATCAGCCAAGGATCCCATGTTCTTCTATCTAGAAAAAGGGAGGGGGGAGGAAGGAAATGATTTGATGGCAGCCTGGTTTCACCGTGTGTACTTGCCTAGGTCACTGGGCTGCGAAAGCCTCAGGCTTTGCTGGAACAGCGGGAGATGGCGCTAGTCAGGGCATCAGTCTGCTAATCGCTTCTCATTGCTACCTGTCACCAGCTCTGCCCTGGTTCAGGCCCTGTTGGCATTTCTGCCAGCCTCCTCCTCACACCCCATGCACTTTCTGCTCTGTCTGCAGAGTGAAAATGCCCTCAGGGGTCTTGGCATCCTCTCCGGGCGCCTTCAGGATTCCAGCCAGGAGCCCCTGTTTTCTGTGGAAATTCTGCCTTGGTCTCTTAGAGGGCGGGTGTCTCAGGAAGAAGGTACAAGAGAGAAGTGACACCTATCAGCTCCTGGGCGTCACAGACAGCAGCTGTGGCTCCACGGAGCATCCTGGGCTTTGGGTGCATCCGAGGCCATTCGTCCTAGTGCCCTCTGCACCAGGAGTGAGCAGACTATAGCCCGTGGGCCAGGCCTGGCACGACATCTACTTCTGTGCAGCTTACAAGCTGAGAATGGGTTTCATATTTTTAAGTGAAAAAAGGAAAATCGAAAGAAGGAAATTCAGTGACGCGTAAAAATGTTGAATGACACATGGTGAAAAGTTACCTGAAATTCAAATTTCATTGTCCATACGTGAGTTTTTCTGGGACCCGGCCCCACGCACTTGTTCACATATCTTCTGTGGTTGCTTTCGCACCACCGTGGCGGGGCTGACTGCTCTGAGATGGAGGCCCCTGTGACCCACAGAGTTTGCCATCTGGGCTTTCCCAGGGAATGTTAGCTGATCCTGGTCTGTGCAGCTGGGGAGCTGGAGGCTTGTAGTAACTTTTCCCCACGCTGTCACATGGATTTCCTGGATAGAAAGGGCCTCCGATGATTGGGAGGCATGGGGTAATCCAGAGGGTTTTCCAATTTGAAACTTAGGTTTCGGACAGGGCGTGGAGTGAGGTGACATCTTGCCTGAAGCTCCTGGGGACCCAAACAGGTGTGAAACAGCCTGCCTGGTTGGCGGTGGCTTTCACCGCAGGGAGGGAGGGCAAAGCTTTCATGGTGAAGCCTTTGCTTTCACAGCTGCCGTTCTTTTTAATTAGGGTGTGGGCCGGTGAGGCCAGCTCCACCCCAGAGCCATCATGGGAAGGGGGTGGGCTCCATCAGATAGCAGACCAAAGTGGCTTTGAGTGAGAGCTTCTCACCACTGGCACATACATAACCGTGGGGCTCATTGCTCCCAGCGGGAGCTCGGGAAATCAAGATGCGATTCAAGACAGCGTTTCCCACCTCCCCCGGAAATGAGGGGAAATCAGTTTTATTTATTAATTCCATCTTGCCGGCTCCTGATTTGGTGCGAACAGTTATGTTTTGCAGCCCATTTCCACCTTGCAACTAGCAGAGTTAATTTAATGAAATGAGTAGTCTTGTGATGACCTGAAGGGGAAAAACACATTAATCTGGAAACTATCAAAGCCGTCTGACATGTATTATTGTAGGACTCAGAAAAAATAAACAGTTTATGGAGAAGATTAAGTGGCAGTGAGGATTTGTTTTTGACATATCTTGTCTCCAAATCTAAGTTGGGGATTTATTATCGTGCTATCATGTCACAGCTATCTCATTTATATGATAACACATCTGTAATGTTTTACAAGTGCAGCACTACTTGTTCGAAATGGGCCTTTTTTAAGTCCTAAATTATAGTACCTGGAGAGGCATGCATAATTATAGTGTGTGTTAGCAAATGAGAGGGTGCATTTTCCACCCTCACTCAGCATTAATCGTCAGCACAGTGGGTGCAATAAAATCATAATTGCTTCTTCCAAACTTCTCAGCCGAGCTGTACAGGTTGAAGTCGGTGGTTTGGTGGAGAGATGCCTACTGTCCTGCCTACTCTCCTCTTCTCCGGGAGCTCCTGAATTGTATGGCTGGAGCCGGCTGTGTTCAGACAGAGAGCTAGACCCCATGGGGGCTACACAGGGAGGTCCCTTGGTCTCAATTATACTCTCAAATCAGTACATCAGTTATGTTCCAGAGTGGTATAATTATGGGCCCAGGTGTTTGGAACTGGCTTTGGATTCTAGCTCTGCTTTTCAATTTTGGACAAATTGTCTTACCTCTCTGAACAATTGCTTCCTCATCCAGAATTAAAATGGGAGTCCTTAACTCACAGTGTTCTTAAGGAAATTAACAATGTTTATAAAGCACCAAATAGCCGACCGGAATGATAAAGTTAGATGCTATTACAATTCTCTCCTAAAGATCCTTGCCTGATCGTTGCTGTCCAATATGGCAGTCACTGGCCATGTGTGATTATGGAGCTCTTGAAACATGCCTGGCCCAAGTGAGAAGGGCCGTAAACAAATTACACTCCAATTTTTGAAGACTAATTATGGGAAAGGATATAAGATACATCAATAATGGCTTATATTGATTATATTTTTGAAGTGATAATATTTTGGCTACATGGGCTTATGTTAACATAAATTCCACCTTTTTTTTTTCACTTTTTTTTTTTATTGTGACCAGAACATTTAAAACTTTACAAAAGGCTCACATTATAATTTTATTGGACGGCACTGGTCTAAACAGATGAATGCTAATCAAAATGTTATGTATGTGTTTTGAGTTGCAACTCATGGTTCCTGGTATTAATATTATTGTTATCATTGATTTATACTTAGCATACTTTGGAAAAATATTTTAAATGGTTTGCTGGAAATAAGTTAGTGATTGCTGTGGGCCACCTCATTTAACGCCAAGCTCCCTGGTAGTAAAGGCAAAAAAAGAAAAAAAGAGCACAAATTTGGATCCTATTTTGTTGTCGTGGAAGTTAAAGTGTTAGTTTCTCAGTTGTGTCCAATTCTTTGTGACCCCGTGGACTATAGCCCACCATGGAATTCTCCTGGCAAGAATATAGGAGCCATTCCCTTCTCCAGGGGATCTTCCCAACCCAGGGATCAAACCCAGATCTCCTGCACTGCAGGCAGAGTCTTGACATCTGAGCAACCGTTGTTCAGTCACTAAGTCAGGTCCAACTCTTTGCCACCCTGTGGACTGCAGCATGCCAGGCTCTTTTGTCCTCCACTGTCTCCCAGAGTTCACTCAAATTCACGTTCATGGAGTCGGTGATGCGACCCAGCCATCTCGTCCTCTGCTGCCCCCTTTTCCTCTTGCCTTCAATCTTTCCCAGCATTAGGGTCTTTTCCAGTGTGGGTCAGCTATGTGGGTCCTTTTAAACGGTCAAGGATTCACCTAAGTTCTTTTGAAAAGAAAGGCTTTCTCCAGGCAGGGAATTCTCCAGGGGCCATTCCCGGTGCAGCCCTGAAGCTGCAGATATGCCTGCACCTCTCTGCCCTCCCTAGCCAAGGCTTTTGTGCACTTAGAATGCTGTGAGTCATACCAACACAATGACAATAATTACACCTCCCTTCGTTTATGTAAATGGTCTGATTTGATCCTCGTAGCAGCCCTGCAGGATGGGCCGTGCAGGAACCATTGTTCTTTTCTTATGGGTCAGGAACCTAAGGATCAGGTAGGGTTCCAGGAACTTGTTCAAGTTTTCATAACGACTCCATGGCGAGGCCAAGGCTGGAGCCCTCAGTGACCAAGGGAAACGCCCTCTGCTTTTGGCAGCCATGTACTCTCTAGCATGAAATAAAACTCAGAGGAGTGACTGATGGGAGAAAGCAGAGCGCGTCCTGCCAAGAAAGGGGACACCCATGCAGCTGGGAGGTTGATTGCTCCAAAGACACACTTTGCTTTAGCCAGAGAGAAGAAATCCATGTTTATACACATGCGTTCCATTATCTTGCGAACCACGGCACACCCAACTCAAGACCGCCTATGCTGGGGCCTCAAGGGACAACTGATACAAGATTGTATTAGCTTGCTTCCTCTGAGATCAGCTCTCCTGGGACCTTCGCACACACACCCATCATTTAGGACCCTGTCACAGCGCAGATTTCATTCAGAGGCCTGGAGGAGGGGGCTGGACACCTGCTTTTCTCCCGAGTTCCTAGGTGATGTCGGGCTGTCGGTCTGGAGGTTGAGTAGCAAGCTCTAACGTGCTTGCCTTCTGCTTTTCCCACGAACTGCCTCAACCATAGGGCTTTACACTAGGAACAGAGGACTGATTGTCAACCTGGGCTGTAAACGAAAACCTCATTGGGGGCTTTTGAGCAAAACCCATGCCTGAGATGCAGTCTACATTCATTCATTTAAGCAGTTCCTACGAGTTGGGCTCCAGATTTGGCGAGCTTCACTTTTCCCCATGTGTCCTGAACTGAACTTCTGTTAGGAGACTGCATTTGTGAACCATGGGAGCATGTAGCTTAGATATTTTCTCCCACCTTGGAATTGCCTCAGTACCCCAAATCTGAACACTGGCTTCCCAGAGTTGTTTTTTTTTTTTTCTTTTTCTTTACCCTTTCACTACCTAAATGAAGGTGTATTGAATCACCTCATCCTTTATTCTTGAATTCAATTATTGTGGACCAACAGCCAGCAAAGCACAGACCTCGCCATGGGTGCAACCTGGAGGCAGCAGGCAAGGTCCCAGCCTTCTCCAGGTTTACATTCAACTAGGTTAAATTGCTGATGCAGGTATGACCAAGAAGAGTGACAGAGCGTTGCAGGTGGTGATAAGGGCCATGAGAGAAATAAAATCGGGGGGAGGCTGTTGGAGAGACACTGATGGAGCATGATAGTGAGGAGTCTCTGGGGTGACCTCAATTCAGCACAACGTTGAGTATAAAGGACTGTGTAAAGAAAGACCAGGCTCTCTGGCAAGGGGGTGGCTTGTCTTTACCCTGTCCTATCAGATGCCCTGCCTTGATTCTGAGACCAAAAAGCTACTGGCAGCAGTAGCTGATGTCCATGGTGTGGCTGAGGAAGGGGAATTGGGAGAACAGGGCCAGCCCCAGGAGAAGCAGAGGAAGGGACACTGTTCTGCTGGCTACCAGGAGGCCCACGTGGGGACCTCAGATGTTTTCACCCCAGGGCAGGTTTTAGAAACATTGGCAGAGAATTTTTAAAAATCTGGATTTCTAGGTCCACCTCCAATCTGGTTCATCAAAGCAGGGTGATGTGTGGATGTTAGATGTAGATGTTAGAAGCAACTCAGACGACTCTGAGGCAAGCCCCAGACTGAGCCTCAATCTAGACTTTAAAGAACACTGACATTAACCAAAAATAAAAGGTATGTCGTCAAACCTGCTCTCCACAAGACAAAGAGCTCACATATCTTCTTGAAAGCATAGGCACAGAAGTCAAAGCTGCCTGCAGAATCCCCAGGTCACTCCCTTTCTTTTCCTTTCGAATAAACAGCTGGCGAACGTGACATCAATTTAACTGTAATGACTGCTTTTAATTTTCATTTTAAATCTATACCATGACTATATAGTGGGATCCTGGCTGGTGCCAACTGCTCCGGCCACACGTCTGGTTTTCATTTCGTTTCTAAGCTCCTTTTTGGTAGTTGTGTTCAGAGGCCTGGTTTAATGCATAACCCTAATTGCAATGTGGAATTAAGTTGGTGCTGACTGTAGCATTTTTAGTCTTAGAATCAAGGAAAGTATCTAATAGGAGGGGGAAAGAAAAACCTCTCCAGAGTTGCCCTGCTTGCCAGTGCCTTATCTTTATAAATTTTTTACATTCAACATTTTTTTTTAATTGAGTGCATAATATGGCTATAAAACAGCAGTTTAGATAATGTGGTCAGCCTGCTGGTTTATATGCGTCTCTTCTCAGTTTCAAAATGTCCCCTTCTCTTTTTCTTAGTCTGACACTGGCTTCATTTCTCATTAAAAATGCTGGCAGCTTGGAAGTCAGGCTAGAAATGCAGGCTGAGTTCCTTCTCCCAAGTTCTGTGCAACCCTGAGTCCCTCCTGGAACCCTCAAAGCTTTTGAGGGAAGCTAGGTTGCCAGTTGACAGTCATTTCCAACAATTGCTGGCCTGAGATCTCCTATGTAAAGGATTAAATGTAATATTTTCACATCCAATGTATAAGGGAAAAAAAAAAAAAGATTTTCTCTGTGAAGTCCGGCACCTCTTGATAAACTAGGATGCAGCCACTGGGGCAAACATGTACCCAAGGTTTTAGTCCATGGGAAAATGTAGATAAAAGGAGATACTGCGCGGAGCTTGAGAAGTGAATGAAAAAGGAGCGGAGTTGGTCAGGCTGTATTGGGGGGGAATGGGAAGGATACACCAGAAGCATTAACAGTGTCGAGCCCTGTGCTCGATGCATAACCCTCACCACAAATATTTGCCGAATGAAAGCGCATTCTCCCCCAACACGGTTCCCTTGCGTTGGCTTCTCTCTTCTGTTTGTTTCTTCACGTACATTCAACATGTTGTTTGTTGAGTCATTGCTGGAGTGGGTGGTGGGGGCCGTGGGAAACCCTGGAGATAGCACATGAGGAAGAAGGCCGTGTCCCTGCCCTCCCGGACCTTCTAGTCTAGTGATAAATGGGGATGAAAATGGGCAATAAGAAATGTGTCCCAGGTGGTTTTGTAAGGGGCAGGGAGTCGCGCTGCTGAGCACCAGCAAACGATGCAGGGTGAAGTGACTCGGTCCCTGCCCAAAGCATCGGAAAACCGGTGTTCTTACAGCGCTGTCCGGGGAGACGCCTGAGGCCCAGCATGGAGGCCCATGTAAGAAGATCACCTGAGAACTTTGTATTGACCACAGTGGTATTGTTAAAGGTACTGAGGCTTTCACAGTTTATTTTTAGGTGGGTCCTCCACAGCAGAGATTTCTCTTTGGCCTACACATTAGAAAATTCTGTGCTTTCCTTAGTTTGATTGTATCTTTGACAGTGCAAACATTGTCCCTGAGCATGTGGGTTTCCCTTGAGAGCTGAATAACTATGGTCACACTTGCACTTTACCCTTTTGGAAATCACTTCCCTTGTGGCTCAGCCGGTAAAGAATCTGCCTGCAATGTGGGAGACCTGGATTCGATCCCTGGGTTGGGATTTCCCCTTCACAGAAATTTAAAGCCTGGTAGGAGAATATCCTTTCACCAGTACTGTATAAAACAAAGAATTGTTAATATAGATGGTGCAGGGGGTACAGGGGAACCATGGCCTTTAATACAGTACTGCCTTAGTAGGTGGAGGAGTAAAGGGTTCTGAGGAACGATTCACATCTCATAGCTGTAGCTGGCAAAGTTCTTAGCCTACAGAAATAATAATGATAGTCAAAGATTGTTGTGTGCCTACCACATGTCAGGTCTCTGGCACCAAGCTGTTCATGTATTTAACAATTAGTAATCGAGAATTTTAGTAGTCATCTTACATAAATTAATACACAGAGAGAGCTTAGAGGATAGCTTGAAGTAGGCTTCCCCAATGGTTCGATGGTAAAGAATCCGCCGATGTGGGTTCGATCCCTGGGTTAGGAAAATCCCCTAGAGGAGGAAATGGCAACCCACTCCAGTATTCTTGCCTGAAAAGTCCCATGGACAGAAGAACCTGGCAGACTACAGTTCACGGGGTCGAAGAGAGTGAGCTGTGACTGGGCACTGCACATCACTGCAAGCAAAGGTGTCTGTTATTGCTACAGTCAGGAAGTACTAAAGTGCCAGGGCAGGCTACATAGGAAGCCCCACCAGGGCACCGAACACCACCCCTCCCTGAAAAGTCATTGACCCATCCGAGGCATAATAACCAACTATTCCCCTTAATGCTCATTATATTTTGGTTAAGACTGCCAGGAAATTACATTGAGTGTGAATATCCGAAACTACTGCTGAAACCAATGCTGAACCAGGGACCTTTAGATCTTCAGCTAATGCTCTCCCAAGTGAGCTATTTCAGCTTGCTCAGGTGACTTCTCCTGTATAACCATAATGGAATAATATTTGTTTTACAATAATAAAAGAAATTTCAATAATAATAATATATTTTAAATAGTATTGAAAATAATAATATTTCAATAATAAATTACAATAATAAAATAAAATTCAACTGGAGGTAAGCATTTAACCAATCTTATAGAAATGATGAGGCAAGATCCCTGTTTACAAGCTAGAGCTAAATAATTTCACTTTTCTCAGTACTGTGTCTAANCTCCGTCTATGGCATTTTCCAGGCAAGATACTGGAGTGGGTTGCCATTTCCTTCTCCAGGAGATCTTCCCAACCCAGGGATTGAACCCGGGTCTCCTGCATTGTAGGCAGACGCTTTACCATCTGAGCCACCAGGGAAGATTTTGGGGGGCTCCAAATTCACTGCAGATGGTGACTGCAGCCATGAACTTAAAAGTCACTTGCTCCTTGGAAGAAAAGCTGTGACCAACCTAGACAGTGTATTAAAAAGGAGAGACGTTATTTTGCCAGCAAAGGTCCATCTAGTCAAGGGTATAGTTTTTCCAGTAGTCATGTATGGATGTGAGAGTTGGACTATAAAGAAAGCTGAGTGCTGAAGAATTGGTGCTTTTGAACAGTGGTGTTGGAGAAGACTCTTGAGAGTCCCCTGGATTATAAGGAGATCAAACTGGTCAATCCTAAAGGAAATCAGTCCTGAATATTCATTGAAAGGACTGATGCTGACGCTGAAGCTCTAATACTTTGGCCACCTGATGCAAAGAACTGACTCTCTGGAAAGACCCTGATGCTGGGAAAGATTGAAGGCGGAAAGATAAGGGGATGAGAGAGGATGAGATGGTTGGTTGGCATCACCGACACAATGGACATGAGTCTGGGCAAGCTCCGGGAGTTGGTGACGGACAGGGAGGCCTGGTGCGCTGCAGTCCATGGGGTCACAAAGAGTCAGACACGACTGAGCGACTGGACAGGATCATAAAGTGAGCTGTTTATAAGTTATTATTACCAACCTTTGTATTTCTCTACACTTATTTTCTCATTTTACCCCATTCCTTTATTTATTTTATTATTTTGGGTTTCATCCATTTTTTGGAAACCACCTCAAATCCTCCGCCAGGAACAAGGAAAAGAAGCGAGGGATGGCAGAACTTTGGTCTCTGTTAAGACCTTCCAAGCTGGTCTAGGAGCACAGTGTCAGTGAAATCATTTGAGAAAATAAGCAACCCGCAGTGGGCCGATGTAATCAGAGCAGAGAGAAAGGAGAAATGGGACGTGGGGTGGGGCTTGGAAAAGTCAGATCTGAATTGCGAGGTGATTCAAGATAATTAAGTTAAAAAAACAAAAAGGAAAACAAGACCAAATTCTTCTAGTTTCTCTGAATCCTGGACATTTGACACCCAGCCAATGTCAATATTAGCTAAAGAGGTTTGGCCCCTGTTCAGTCTGATCAAAAATAAATTAGGAGGATGCTTATAAACAGGGTTGAAAGGAGGGATACACACACACACACGTACATACACCCCACAAGTAAGGATAATAATTACAGGCTTTTAATAAATGCTAATTTAGTGATAACAACTTTACAGAGAGTTGTTTATGCCAAGATCTGACATGAGCTGATTTGGGATTTTAGCCATTGAACTCGGAGCCAGCTGACTGGTGTGTTCACTCCACGTCCCCTGCCTTCCCTCTCCTCTGCCTCCTCCTCCCCCACCTCCACCTCTGACCTGCTGCGAGCTGGCTTCTCATCAGCCTGATCCAGGCTTAGCTCAGGGTGACTCCTGTGGCGGGGCCTGACGTGCGTTGCTGCACCTTGACCCCCTCAGTATTCACTGGACCGAGTTTCTTCAGTCGTCTGTGAAGGAAACGTTGAATACCTAGCATGAAGTTCTGGTCCTTAGAGTCCAGATTTTCTTTCCTCTGTAGCTTTCTTTCTGGTAGACCTTGGCTGTGGATACTTCCAGATGACAAAAGAGAAAGAACATTTTTTTTTTTTTTTAAAACTCTGCAAAAGATGCACTGTGAGTAGCAGGGAAGGGAGAACTAAGATTCCAGCCAGCGATTCTGGCAGGTGATCGAGCATGTGGAAAGAAGCCGCACACTGGGTACCCACTTGGTCCCACCCAAGCCGGGACGGTCTTTGTACAGTGACTTCTTATTGAAAGCATGCCTTTTAGTTCAATGGATCTGTGTCTGGGTCCCCTATTTGCTAATTACATCACATGAAGCCCACCTCAATCTCCTGAATTGTTTCCTCATTTGTAAAAGAGCAGGAATTTAACCACTTTACGATATTATTCTGAAGATCCAGGTGGTGATGAATAGAGTTCAAGTTCTGTGGGAGTGCCTCCTGTATCATAGATATCAATTAATCACAGCTAACGTTTCTCTCGAGGAGAAGGCAATGGCACCCCACTCCAGTACTCATGCCTGGAAAATCCCATCTACGGAGGAGCCTGGTGGGCTGCAGTCCATGGGTCACTAAGAGCTGGACACGACTGAGTGACTTCACTTTCTCTTTTCACTCTCATGCATTGGAGAAGGAAATGGCAACCCACTCCAGTGTTCTTGCCTGGAGAATCCCAGGGACGGGGGAGCCTGGTGGGCTGCCGTCTCTAGAGTTGCACAGAGTCGGACATGACTGAAGTGACTTAGCAGCAGCAGCAGCAGCAGCGTTTCTCTTGGGTGATTGATTATGTGCCAGGCACTGTACTCAACAATTTGTGTGTAGTTTTTATTATTACCTTTATTATAATCTTGCCCTGTGCAAGCTCCAAGAGAAGTTTTCGGAGGGCATAGCAGATAATATATTCTTGTTAAATGAGAAACCAGTTCCATTTAATCCTCCGAAACTGTGCTTGGCTAACAAACACCAGAGTGAGCATGTGAAAGCAGGAACCTCGATTTGCAGCAACATGGCTGGACCTTGAGCTTATCATACTAAGTGAAGTCAGTTTGACAGGGAAAGACAAAGGCCATATGATATCGCTCATAGGTGGAATCCCCCCCAAAATTAGACAAACGAGCTTATTTACAAAACAGAAATAGACTCACGGATACACATACACACACAAGTATGTGTAACTGAATCACTTTGTTGTGTGCTGGAAGCTATACAACATTGCAGATCAACTAGCTTCCAGTAAAAAAATTTAAATAAATAAATAGATGCAAGCACCCCTAGATATCCACCACACTGGACCAGCTCTGTAAGTATTTTATGGTGGAGTGAGGAGTTCCCATGGTCTTCTCCAAGCCTCCTCCTGCCAAATGGTAGTGTGCACACCAGCCCTGGAGGATGTCCTGCTCCGGGTCTTGCTGTCAGTAAGGCAGTACCTGGATTCAGAGCCTGTGGGTGGGCGCAGGGGACACGAACAGCACATGCTCCGTGAAGCCCCAGGAATGACTTCATGGACACCAACGCCACATAGACCAGGAAGCCCCGAGCCTCTTGGTGGACCTAAGCTTGCTGCCCGTGAGTTGTTTGTGAGCCTCCATCCACAGCGTGTTCACGGAGGCTCCACACCAAGGCTCTGTTAGGAAGGGAAACAGCTCCCCGAGACTGTGGTCTTGGGCCCTCGGGGCTCTGGGGTGATGGCTGGATGGGAGGCAGGTGACAGTGGGGCAGGAGGCCGGGGTGAAACCCAGAAGGACTTCCTGCAGGAGGGGGCGGATTTTTCTGCTGCCCCTGCCACGGCTTTCTCTGTCTCCTCCAGTCCTCAGCAAACTGCTCTTTCCCCCACTTTCTCCCTCTCTTTCTTCCCTTCTTTCTCCAATTTCTTCCTTTCTTTGCTGTTTCTTTGTAACTTCTACCTCCATCAACCTTTGTTTCTCACCTTCATGTCCTTTCTCTCTTTAAAAATTATTTTCTTCTGCTTCTCTGTTTCTGCATTTCTTTCTCTCATCTTCATCTCTCTGTGTCCATATCTCTTTCCTCTCCACCCCTCTGTCTCCTTCTGATGTCTCTCTCTCTCTCTCCATCTCTGTCTCTCAGCTCATTTCTCCCTATCCCTCCTTCCCTTTCTTTTTTCTCAGAGTCCTTGAAGTCAAGGGGGAGAGTTAGAGAACTCAACAGCTAACTGTCAGAGACTGATACCCCCCAAGACAGTACAGAGTTGAGAAAGAAGCAGCTATTTGGTGGCCCTGTCCTACAGCTGATTTATATCAGGGGGAAATACTCTAAGGTTTGAGTTACAGAGAAAGATTTCCAGCAGCTTTGATGGATTGATTAGAAGTGATACCGAGACTGGGACAGGAGTGGGTGGGAGCAGACTGCTGGTATCTGAAGGGAGGTGGGGGGTCTTTCTTATTTGGTGGCCCTGTCCTACAGCTGATTTATATCAGGGGGAAATACTCTAAGGTTTGAGTTACAGAGAAAGATTTCCAGCAGCTTTGATGGATTGATTAGAAGTGATACCGAGACTGGGACAGGAGTGGGTGGGAGCAGACTGCTGGTATCTGAAGGGAGGTGGGGGGTCTTTCTAGAAGGAATGAAGCCAGTTCTGACGTTTAAGGTTCACTTAGGAAGACATTGTTTGGAGTTGGATGTCATGAAGCCCTAGTAGCATTTGGGTCAGCGGTGGTCTGCCTTAGGATCTAGAGCCCAGTTGCACGTTTATCTTTCCATCACTCATTTGCTGAACACAGAACACAATAACGAGTATCACTGTAGCCACCTGTCTTGAGCTCACAGTCTAGTCTGGCCCATCGAGGGGATTTCTCCAGTGCGGGAGTCGAGAGGCTCGAGTTAAACGCAAAGAAGAGCTGGATTATGGCTTGAATTTGGGCTATAGATCAAAACTATCTCCAAGCAAGACAGGAAAAATGACTATTTCTCATGAACCTCTGTGAGTCAAGTTCTGAGCTGGGCACCTTACTTACAGCATCTCATTTAACAGTATTGCCATTGCTTATTCGCTGAGTCGCATCCGGTTCTTCTTTAGTCACTGAGGCGTGTCTGACTCTGTGCGACCCCATGGGCTGCAGCCCGCCAGGCTCCTCTGTCCATGGGACTCTCCAGGCAAGAACACTGGAGTGGGGTGCCGTTCCTTCTCTAGGGCCCTTGACCCAAGGACCCAAGGACCAGACCCACGTCTCCTGCACTGGCAGGCAGACTCTTCACCCCCGAGCCACTAGGAATGTAGCTGGCAGCGCTGTCACTCAGAAGACACTTACGCCAACGCTGGGGATTAGTTACTGTTGCTATCCCTGTTTCACAGATGAGGAAACTGAAAGAGTGCCATGAAAGAGGTTCAGAAGTAACTTGGGGAACTTTGGCATGGGCTGTAGGTAGTGACTTCCAAAGAGTTGAGGATGGGCAGAGGGGTGGCAGAGAAGCAGGTGACCCAGGGCCATATCAACAGCGATGTCCTCTTGACAGCTGATGTCAACGTGATGAAAATGGCACTTTACCCCTGTGGCAGGTTCCCCCACACCCATAATCCCAGGATAATCACGAAGGAATAAAAAGGCAAAGAAATCCCAACTGAGGGATGTTCTGTGAAGCACCACGGCCAGACTCTGTTGGCTGGTTCCAGGGTACTCTCTCAGCAGCCAGACTGGATCAAGCCTTATGTTCCTAAGATGACGCAGTAGGCACAGTTGAGGAGAGGATCAAGAGCTGGTGCCGAAACAGATACCTATTGTCTGACCGGGGGTTCACCAAGAGGTGACACAGGAAGTTAAGAGCCAAGGATTCCGGTAACAGGTCAGGAAATGGAGTGACTGTTGGTTCAGGACCAAGCCCTCAACAAAAAATAATAATATTTTCCCTTAGGTTCTTATTGGTTGCTGTATCTCATTGTGGGAAAGTTCATTTGGGGAAAAGGCAGAGGACTAGGGTGACGCCAGCCCATGAAACAGGCATCTCTGATCACCCGGTGTCATGAGAAGGGCAGGATTTCCACCACCATTCACTTTCCCGTCCAGGCTGCCTTGTGATGTCTTTTCTGTGGGTCTTTCAGGAGCAACCTGTTTGTTCATTGAAAACATCAGCCATCCTTAAGGGCGCTTTAGAAAGAGGATTGAACATCACTGAGGGCTTTGTCCATTACCCTATTCTAATGAAATGTGTTCTTTGAAAGAATTATTGGTCTATGAAAATTGGTCAATGTGAGAAGATGTCATTGGAGTTGGGGGGCAGCAGAGTTGAGCTGGGTGATAAAAATAGGGAGTTTTGTCTCCCTTGGGACTGATTTTGAAAAGGTTTTTAACCATTGCAACTGAATCCTTTTCAGAGCCCTCCTTTTTCTTTCTTTCTTTCTTTTTTTTTTTAACCCGAGTTACTATGAGAACATGAATCATCTCTTTAGCACAATGACAGCAAGTGTAGCATTTAGGAGCGGACCCTGATTTTTCACTGTTTGTTCTTTGCTCTCAACAAGATAAGCTGTTGTTATTTCTTTCTTCTTGAACAAGCACACCATGATTGCTGAAGTGGGAAGAATAATTGGACCAAATAGTCATGCGATTAATGCAAACAGAGAGAACTCATCTGTTTCAAGTACAGTAAATGCACTTCTGAAGACGCGCCGAGAGCTTGCTTTCTCTGTTTATTCTTGGGCTGGGGAACAAATGTTGCTGAGTTCACTGCCACAGATTCCTGTGTTTCTTCCGTGGGGCGGAGACCTTAAATGAACCGAGTGCAGGGAGGGATCTGCTCTATCTGGGAAGTGGCTGGGCTTGGGGAGGGGTGGGGGGGGTGGGGGGGTGTAAGATGACTTCTGCTTTCTTAATGATACATTTTAATTACAAGATGAAGTGACCCATTGACACAGAAGGAGAATTATTATCACTGATGAGAGGCTCTGTGAAGGCTCTGAGCCCAGCAGTTCTGTCATTTGGATGCTTTGGGCATGAGGACAGTTCCCTTATCACCACCAGACAGATAAGGAAACTGAGATCCAGACTCACGAACACGGTGTGATTGATGGAGCTCTGGGTTTGAACTGGGATCTTCTGGCTAGTTGTGGTGAAGGCAGAGCTCAGGTGGGGAGAGGGAGTTTGGGAGATTGGGGGAGCAGTCAGACTGCCTGCTTTTGAAATCTGACTCCACCACATCATAACTGGATGACCTTGAACAAGGGGCTTCACCACTCAAGACCTCAGTTTTCGCCATCAGTGGAAAAACTGGGAATGACCATGCTATTTACTGTTTTAGGATGAAATGAGTTCTAACAGGAGCAGAACATAGAATTGTGCCCAGCAGAGGGAAGGTCCCTAGGTGCCCCTAGCCACTCTGATGACTCAATGCCCGGGTGCTTTCTACCACAGAGGGTGACTCTCGAGCACACGGGTGGGTCGCTGCAATGGCACCTGAGCTCCTTTCGTTCAGGCTCCACTCAGTCACCCGGGCACACCCTAGGCAGGCGAATAGTCTAAAACCCCATTTCTCAGGCCCCTTGAGAGCTGTGGAAGCTGCCCATTGCCCATAGGGATGAAGCTTGCAAATTCACCCCTTAACGGGCTGTGTTCCATCTTCCCCACCACACTCTCCCCAACTCTGGAAGTGCCCCCCGACACACACACCACTCAACTCACACACCTGGCTCTCAGCTCACTCCCCCTTCGATCATTCCCCTTCTACATCCTGGGCACTTCTCACATTCCCCACCCAACGTTTCTTCTCTCGGAAATGTCCCCTGCAACATGGACTCACTGACACCTCAGCTGCTCTCAGGTCCCCAGAGCCCATCCTTACGGGGGCCCCTCAGCCTGTGCCTTTTATTCACTGACCAGTGCCACCCCCATGAACCCCTGTTTCTCTTCACGACAGATGTGAAGGAGGGGAGCAGGGTGATCACAGAGCACGCTGGCTGTTGATTTCTTTTCTCCAGTGATATGAGAGGGAAGTGTCCTAGGCGCCCAGAGAGGGCGCTCTGGGCGCCTAGGAGACTAGAAAGGTCCCTACAGGAGAGAAGTCGGAGTCTTGAAGAACCAGGTAATCTGGCTGTTGATTTCTTTTCTCCAGTGATATGAGAGGGAAGTGTCCTAGGCGCCCAGAGAGGGCGCTCTGGGCGCCTAGGAGACTAGAAAGGTCCCTACAGGAGAGAAGTCGGAGTCTTGAAGAACCAGGTAAGGTCTGGCGCATAGGAGAGTAGACGAAGGAATCCTGGGGAGAGGGAAGAATTGTGCAGAAGTTAAGGAGGCAGGGACTCTGTGCAGATGCAGATGTCTGAGCTTTCCCCGATGATGGAGAGGCTGCATAGTGAGGCTGAGAGTCCTCAATGACTGTGGGGACAGAGATGCTTCTCAGCTGGCTCCCACTTTTGCCCTTCACTGCTCCTCTAGAATCTGTTTCAGCCCTAAGCTTGGTTCTTTCAGTTTGATAAACGGTTCCTCCCTTTTGCTTAATTGTTTCCTTCTAGTATTCACTAAACAGAATGAAGATTAAATCCAATTAAATAAATAAAGCACCCTGCACCGGTTTTGGCCTGGAAAGCCTCATCCATTTGTGTTTGTGTGAAGTGAAGAATCCACTGGGTGCTCATTCACCACAGATGGGTGCCCTGTCCTGGGCTGGAGAACGTGGGGGGCACCCGGCCTCCTCCTGGGCCCCTTCTCTTGGTCAGCACACCTCCATATCTTTCAGGGGATCTGATTTCTCCCCTGCCCTCAGCACACAGCTTTAGTTCCAGGAAGGGTTTCTGGCCTGTGGTTCTGGCCAGTTAGCCCATGACATCCTCCAGTCACTGTGACTGGTTTGGTGATGAGAACCGGATCGAGATCACAGACAGCAGGGCCCCTGCCAGGTGTCCCGGGAAAGAGCAGTGAGCCTGGAGNGGGGGGTGTAAGATGACTTCTGCTTTCTTAATGATACATTTTAATTACAAGATGAAGTGACCCATTGACACAGAAGGAGAATTATTATCACTGATGAGAGGCTCTGTGAAGGCTCTGAGCCCAGCAGTTCTGTCATTTGGATGCTTTGGGCATGAGGACAGTTCCCTTATCACCACCAGACAGATAAGGAAACTGAGATCCAGACTCACGAACACGGTGTGATTGATGGAGCTCTGGGTTTGAACTGGGGTCTTCTGGCTAGTTGTGGTGAAGGCAGAGCTCAGGTGGGGAGAGGGAGTTTGGGAGATTGGGGGAGCAGTCAGACTGCCTGCTTTTGAAATCTGACTCCACCACATCATAACTGGATGACCTTGAACAAGGGGCTTCACCACTCAAGACCTCAGTTTTCGCCATCAGTGGAAAAACTGGGAATGACCATGCTATTTACTGTTTTAGGATGAAATGAGTTCTAACAGGAGCAGAACATAGAATTGTGCCCAGCAGAGGGAAGGTCCCTAGGTGCCCCTAGCCACTCTGATGACTCAATGCCCGGGTGCTTTCTACCACAGAGGGTGACTCTCGAGCACACGGGTGGGTCGCTGCAATGGCACCTGAGCTCCTTTCGTTCAGGCTCCACTCAGTCACCCGGGCACACCCTAGCCAGGCGAATAGTCTAAAACCCCATTTCTCAGGCCCCTTGAGAGCTGTGGAAGCTGCCCATTGCCCATAGGGACGAAGCTTGCAGATTCACCCCTTGACGGGCTGTGTTCCGTCTTCCCCACCACACTCTCCCCAACTCTGGAAGTGCCCCCACACACACACACCACTCAACTCACACGCCTGGCTCTCAGCTCACTCCCCCTTCGATCGTTCCCCTTCTACATCCTGGGCACTTCTCACATTCCCCACCCAACGTTTCTTCTCTCGGAAATGTCCCCTGCAACGNGGGCTGTGTTCCGTCTTCCCCACCACACTCTCCCCAACTCTGGAAGTGCCCCCACACACACACACCACTCAACTCACACGCCTGGCTCTCAGCTCACTCCCCCTTCGATCGTTCCCCTTCTACATCCTGGGCACTTCTCACATTCCCCACCCAACGTTTCTTCTCTCGGAAATGTCCCCTGCAACGTGGACTCACTGACACCTCAGCTGCTCTCAGGTCCCCAGAGCCCATCCTTACGGGGGCGCCTCAGCCTGTGCCTTTTATTCACTGACCAGTGCCACCCCCATGAACCCCTGTTTCTCTTCACGACAGATGTGAAGGAGGGGAGCAGGGTGATCACAGAGCACGTTGGCTGTTGATTTCTTTTCTCCAGTGATATGAGAGGGAAGTGTGGCTCTGGGCGCCTAGGAGACTAGAAAGGTCCCTACAGGAGAGAAATCGGAGTCTTGAAGAACCAGATAAGGTCTGGCGCATAGGAGAGTAGACGAAGGAGTCCTGGGGAGAGGGAAGAATTGTGCAGAAGTTAAGGAGGCAGGGACTCTGTGCAGATGCAGATGTCTGAGCTTTCCCCGATGATNGCTCTGGGCGCCTAGGAGACTAGAAAGGTCCCTACAGGAGAGAAATCGGAGTCTTGAAGAACCAGATAAGGTCTGGCGCATAGGAGAGTAGACGAAGGAATCCTGGGGAGAGGGAAGAATTGTGCAGAAGTTAAGGAGGCAGGGACTCTGTGCAGATGCAGATGTCTGAGCTTTCCCCGATGATGGAGAGGCTGCATAGTGAGGCTGAGAGTCCTCAATGACTGTGGGGACAGAGATGCTTCTCAGCTGGCTCCCACTTTTGCCCTTCACTGCTCCTCTAGAATCTGTTTCAGCCCTAAGCTTGGTTCTTTCAGTTTGATAAACGGTTCCTCCCTTTTGCTTAATTGTTTCCTTCTAGTATTCACTAAACAGAATGAAGATTAAATCCAATTAAATAAATAAAGCACCCTGCACCGGTTTTGGCCTGGAAAGCCTCATCCATTTGTGTTTGTGTGAAGTGAAGAATCCACTGGGTGCTCATTCACCACAGATGGGTGCCCTGTCCTGGGCTGGAGAACGTGGGGGGCACCCGGCCTCCTCCTGGGCCCCTTCTCTTGGTCAGCACACCTCCATATCTTTCAGGGGATCCGATTTCTCCCCTGCCCTCAGCACACAGCTTTAGTTCCAGGAAGGGTTTCTGGCCTGTGGTTCTGGCCAGTTAGCCCATGACATCCTCCAGTCACTGTGACTGGTTTGGTGATGAGAACCGGATCGAGATCACAGACAGCAGGGCCCCTGCCAGGTGTCCCGGGAAAGAGCAGTGAGCCTGGAGAGGGGTGAACCTTCCCCTCTGCGCAAGGAAGCAGAGGAAGAGAACCTGGCAAAGAAGGATTGAGTCTGGGAGTCACTGTGTGGTCGCCTTGGTTAAGCCAGGGCTGAAACTAGGCATAGTCCAGGAATTTTCATTTAAAGGAGCCCAAATATTCCATTTTTGTTTAAACAAGTTTGGGTTGGGCTTTCTATCTTCTTGCAAACCAGAATTATCTAACTAATTTATGGAAGATCCCCTGGAGAAGGGAAATGGCAACACACTCCAGTATTCTTGCCTGGAGAATTCCAAGGACAGTGGAGCCTGGCAGGCTACATACAGTCCATGGGGTCCCAAAGAGTCAGACACGACTGGAGCGACTAATACTTTCACTTCTCAATTTATGGACTTAAGGATTTCACTGAGAGCGCATACCATATTATACCCATGCTGCTGCGGCTAAGTCACTTCAGTCGTGCCCGACTCTTAGCGACCCCATGGACTGCAGCCCACCAGGCTCCTCCGTCCATGGGGTTTTCCAGGCAAGAGTACTGGAGTGGGGTGCCATTGCCTTCTCCAATGCATGAAAGTGAAATGTGAAAGTGAAGTCGCTCTGGCGTGTCCGACTCTTAGCGACCCCATGGACTGCAGTGCACCAGGCTCCTCCATCCATGGGATTTTCCAGGCAAGAGCACTGGAGTGGGGTGCCATTGACTTCTCTGTATTATACCCATATTGAACCTTATAAAGCACTAGACTTCTCTTTGACTCAGCAAATGGGAAAAAACGGGCTCCCCAAATGAGTGAGTAGAGTTGGTAACTTTCTTAGCATCCTTCATCTCGCCCCACCCACAAATCCTATCCTTCCTTGCCCATAACTGGGCATCTTCCATGCTCCAAATAGAGAGAAAACTGGCTCAAATGGCATTTTCTATCTTAAGCAGAAGGCGTTTATTACGACCATAAAATAATTTCCTAGAGACTTCAGCCAGGCACGAGGCCTTTGTGTTCTGAATTTACCAATCAGTGGCAATTTGCTAAAATAATCATCTTCACACTTGCTGTTAATAATCTTGCTTCAGGCTGTTACAACCAAATGGTTGGTCACTTCCAGTAATGGCCAATTTTTCAGGGATTATTGCTAAAGTGATTAGGTGCTTGTGATTTCCCAGGGCACACGCTTTGGAGTTGATCCATTAACAAATAAAAAGGCTTCGGGGCTGATCTGGAAAGTGGGGAATGCTTATCTGAAAAGGTAAATATATGTCATCATGTCTATTTTTTTTCCCTAGCCGACTCCTGGCTGTTCCTTTTCCCCCTGCCCATTATTGGTTCATTATTTAGTCACTAGGCGTGTGCTCCTTTGCTCATTCTCAGCCCTTCATTGGAGCTGATGGGCCTGGCAAACCTTCTACAGCAAAAGAGATGAACCAATTAATCCCCTTTTAGGAAGCGTCTTGAAGTCTTGGATGAGCCAGGTACTGGCCTAGACGTTTTGCACAGAATCTCACCATATGTACGTGGATCTGTTACTGAGCTCCCTGCTCTGTGTCGCTGATTCATCTGTTCATCTTGTATCAGTAACTACGCTGCTCTAACCATCATGCATTTAGGATAAGCCTTGATATCTTGTAGAGTAAGCCCTTCAACTTTGTTTTTCCTCAGGATTGACCTGGCTATTTTTGGTCTTTTGCATTTCCATATTTATTTTAGAGTCAGGTTGTCAATCTCAACAAACGACCTGTTGGGATTTTGATTGGAAATGCATTGCATTTATAGGTCAGTTTGGGGAGAATTAATATCTTACCAATATGGTTTCCATCCTTTTGCTTTCAATGTTTAATGACTCTTTGTATTGCAAATACATCTCTTGTAAGTAGTACAAAATATTTTTGAGGTCATCAGTCTTTGTATTTTAATTTAGATGCTTCAGTATCTACTCCATTTATATTGAATGTAATTTGTTGCTGTTCACTCACCAGGTTGTGTCTGACTCTTTGCGACCCCATGGACTGTAGCACGCCAGCCTTCCCTGTCCCTCACCATCTCCTAGAGTTTGCCTAAGTTCATCTCCATTGCATCAGTGATGCCATCCAACTGTCTCATGCTCCACTGCACTCTTCTCATCCTTCCCTCAATCTCTCCAAGCATCAGGGTCTTTTCCAATGAGTCAGCTCTTTGTATCAGGTGGCCAAAGTATTAGAGGTTCAGCTTCAGCATCAGTCCTTCCAGGGAGTATTCAGGGTTGATTTTCTTTGAGATTGGCTGGTTTGATCTCCTTGCTGTCCACTGTAGTTACTGGCATGTAATTTCATTGCGTGTATATTTGCGTTTTAATCTGCCTTTCTGCTAGTGATATTCTGTCCTTCCCACCTGTTTATGCTCTTCACCTCCCCCCTTTCTTCACTTATTTTGGGTTAATCAAGCATTTCTAATTTATTTATTTTTGCCTGTACTGGATCTTTGCTGCTGCTGGGCAGGCTTTCTCTAGTTGCAGTGAGTGGGGTGCACAGACTCTAAATGCACAAGCTTCAGTCATTGCAGCGCAAGTGCTGCGTAGCTGTGGCGTGTGGGCTTAGCTGCTCCACAGAATGTGGAAGTTTCCCAGACCAGGGATCAAACCCATGTCCCCTGCACTGGCAGGCAGATCCTTACCCACTATAACCCCAGGAAAGTCCTCAAGCACCTCTCAATTGTTCATTCCCATAAGATTTTAGGTATATACTACTCTTTTTAAATTTTTTTACTTTACTGGACACAGAAGAGATGAAACCAAATATCACTGACTGATTAGAGTCTAATATAAATAAGTTCCTTTACCAACTCTCAGAAAACGTGATTAAGTTAGGGCACTTTAACTCCATTTATTCCCTCACATCTGATGTATCATGGTTTTCATGTATGTTAATCGACCCCCACCACTATTGTCATTTTATACAGTTAATATTACTTTAGAATTATCCATATACTTACCTTTCCACTGTTTTTCATTCCCTCATGCATTTCTGATTTTATATCTAGGATCATACTTCCACCTAAAGCACTCCTTAGAATGATTATTTTAGTGTGGTTCTGTGGGGGTGATGTTCTTAGTTTATTTTTTCTGGAAATGTCTGTTTTCCCCTTCATTTTGAAGGGATATTCTTGCTTGGGCTAGGATTCCAGTTTGGTCGTTATTTTCCTGCTGCTTTTGAATGGTGCTCTTACGGAACCTTCTGGACCCCGGCCTTTCAGTGGAGAAGTCAGCCGTCACGTGCTGTTGTTGCTCTCTGGTGGGAATGAGCCTTTTTTGCTCTTCAGGCTTTTAAGATTTTCTCTTTATCTTTGGTGATGTTGTGAATGGAATTGTTTCCCTAATTTCATCAGCTTGTTCATTGGTAGTGTTTAAGAGCACAACGACTTTTTAATGTTGATTTTATATCCTGCATCTTTTCTGAAACTGTTAGCTCTAATAATCGTATGTGTGTATTCTTTAGGATTTTCTGTATATAGGATAATATCTGCAAACACAGATAGTTTTACGTCTTCCTTTCCGATTTGGATGCCTTTTTTTGTTGCCTATTTCTGCTGGTTAGAACTTCTAGTACAATACTGACTGGAAACGGTGAGAGCAGAGCTCCTTGTCTTGTTTCTGATTTCAGGGGAAAAACTTTCAGTCTTTTTTGAAGTATGATGTTAGCTGTGAGTTTGTCATAGATGCCTTTTATCAGGTTGAAGAAATTTATGTCTATTCTTGGTTTGCTGAGTGTTTTTATAATGAATGGGTGTTGGATTTTGTCAAATGCTTTTTCTCTATCAACTGAGATGATAATGAATTTTTCCTTCATTTTATTAATATACTGTGTTACATGGATTGATTTTCATTGCTGAAACACCTTGTACTCTTGAGATAAATCCCGCTTGGTCATGATATAGTATCCTTTTAATATACTGCTGGATTTAATTTGGTAGTCTTTTGTTGAGGTATTGTTACAGTAGCTTTAATATGATACTCCTAATTGTGTCTTTCTTTGTCCTTCTCTTCCTTGAAGTTTTGATGTGTTTTATATTCCCTTGAAGTCTTTCATCACTTTTGAAAATTCTTAGCAATTGTCTCTTCTTGTATTTTCCTTTAGGCCCTTCCTTGGTGAAGCCTCAAGCACAGCCACAGTAACCCTGTGACTCTTTCCTCCTTCCCTGGACCCACCTGCCCATCCAGCCTGGCTCACCATTCTTATTTTTCTGCTCCAAAGCTCCTGCCACACATTCTTGATCTTTCTTCCCAGAGCATTTTCTGTACGACTCTTGCAATCCGGCTGGGCTTCCCAGGTGGCTCAGTGGTGAAGAATCCACCTGCCAATGCAAAGAGACACAGGAGATTCAATCCCTGGGTTGGGAAAACCCCCTGGAGGAGGAAATGGCAACTCACTCTAGGATTCTTGCCTGAGAAATCCCGTGGACAGAGGAGCCTGGCGGGCTACAGACCGTAGGGTCACCAAGAGTCGGACACACTGAGTGAATGAGCATGCTCACAGTCTAGTTAAGGGGACGCTTGCGTTCAGTGAAGCTGTCTTATATTCAAAAGGCTGAATCAGGATAATGGTGACAGAGAGGTTTGGTAGCTCTGGGGTTCTCCTGCCTAACAGTGAAGAATCTGTCTCCCTTTTAATCCAGCCATTGTATTTCAGAGCTGGACGTTCTTATGGAAGTTACTTGGCTACTTTGTGCATCATTTTCCTCATTTACAAAATTAAATAACTGTTATGTGTGCCAGAGTTGTTTGGAATATTAAATGACTTGCATGCAATGGTCTCAAGAATTTGTCTGGCACAGAGTAAGAGCTAAGTAAGCTACCGTGGAAAGAGTTCTTTTTCCGGTATATAAAGGTTGACAAGAGCATGGAGGAGTGGCGTTTGGACTGGAACATGAAGTGACCGGCTCTTAGGATTTGCACACCATCAGTCTTGGTGGAAGGATGGGATAAACAAAGGTCCCTCGTCTGTTTGCTGAGCCTCTTCTCCCTTTCTCCCCAGCATGCCTGCTGGGCTAGAAATACAGGGAACAGCTCACCTTCCTTGGAATATTGGACCTCTATAGCTCATGAAAGTATCTCTTCTGGCTTGTTTTTCCTGGGCTTCCTCTCACCATGTTTTGGGGTGTTTGCCCTGACTCATGGCTGGAATCACCCCTTCTTTTTTCTGCCTTGCTACAGAACTAGTCCTTCTATTTTAGATCTTATCATACTCTGTTATAATTATGGCTGTATGTGGTGGATTTCATCTCCGTGTTGAACTGATTTTCTCTTGACTTGCCATGGAGACGTGCCCATCTTTGTTTTCTCAGTGCTTGAGCCATGGTGAACCGGATTCAGTGGCTGTTGGCTGGATGTGTAAATGCACAAAGAATAGGTGAACAAATCAAGGGACAAGTGAATAAAATGTTTCCAACTAAACAAGAGCCCAAGGCACAAGGAAGATACTATAACACAGAGCATGTTACTCAGAACGTGCTCCAGGGATCAGTCGCATCTGCCTTTCCTGGACGCTTGTTAGAAATGGAGAATCCCAGGCCCGGCCTCGGACCTGCTGAATCGGGATCCGCATTTTAGCAAGACTCCTGGGTGATTCACGTGTATCTGACAGGTCAAGACGACTGGTCTAGCAGTTAAGAGAGAAAGCCCTGGAGACTGAGTCCCGATTCTAGATCTGCCTCTTATCCAGCTTTGTGGATGTGATCAAATCACTTACTCCCACTGGGCCTTAGTTTCCACATCTGTCAAATGGACTTAATGGTATAGCCGCTTCATAGTCTTTTTGTGAGGATTAAATGTGTTAACAGTTGTCGAGAGCCTTGTGCAATGCCCGTAAACATTAAGGGCTCAAAATATCAGTGAGTACAGTCATTTTTATTATCCACGTTCTTCTGACTGCCCGTGAGCAGTGAGGGGAGAATTAAAACTCACTGAAAATCTAAGTCACTGTGCCCTTGTCTTTCCTCTCCACACTGGGCACTGGGTGGTGGAGGCCGAGGTCCCTTCCTGTGTGGGGCTCCCTCCAAGGGGCACTGCTGACGTGGGTGGCGTGGCCTTCCTCTCGGCGGCCACGCCACAAGCCCGCAGCTTCCTGGAGCTGAGGACACCAGCCAGACAGGGAGAACCACCCTTCCCCAGCGCTGAGTCACACTCTCTATTCAGACGGGGATCAGGACAGGTGGGGAGCTCCAGGGGCCTGGCGGAGGTGCCCGGGGCGCGGGATTGGATGACTCACACTGTCGGGAGTCATTCTTCTTACATAAGGGCAGATCAAGCGCATTCAAATGCCACACAAGCCCAAATCTGTCCCCGTAGACTGGGAGGGGAGGGGGAGGTTCAGGGGGAGACTTGCCCAGAGACACGTCTTGGAATCTCCAAACCAAGTTGGCCCCACTCGTCATGGCTGTCTTCTCACACATGCACCCAAGGACAATGTCATCATCACTGATGTGGTTATTGTTTGAAACAGACAGGAATATTACCTCTCAGGACAAGGGAAGAGCTGTAGATAGCTTATTTTAACTTAAACAGGTAGAGATTAATTAGCACCCAAAGATAGGGGATATGGGGAAAGCATTAACTTTTTCTTAAAAGCTATCTAAAGAAAAAAAAAAAATGTGGAGTTAGATTAAAAAGCAGCTCCACGAGGGGAAATACATTTATTAAACAAATGAAGGAATAAATTTATGAAAATTAATTTATGCAAATTTAGAGGTTGTGAATGTTGGGAGAAATGGATACCTATACTCTTATCTACATTTGATCACAGGGTGATAGAAAATCAGTGGATTATTTCTAGTAGCAAATTTGCCTTAGAAAAGAGACCCCCTAGGTTCACGCTAAGGACGCAGTCTGAAACAAAAAGATAACTGTGAAGAAGGAAATGGCAAACCACTTCAGTATTCTTGCCTGGAGAATCCCAGGGACAGAGGAGCCTGGCGGGCTACAGTCCAGGCATCCACAAATATTAAAACTACCACCGTGCGGCTATCAGAAATGCCTCTGAAGAGTCTTCTACACTACAGAATATGCTATTGCTCAAATACTAGGCAAAGTAAAAATTCAGAAAGCAAGATTGTTTTTAAGCTTGAGAATCAAAGTTGTATTAATAACGACAATGTTTGCCCTACTTTGAAAAAAAAATCAAAATGTGACAATCTAAAATGAAACATTAAAAACTGACTAATTGTTATCAAGATCCAGTAAACATTTTGTCCACCTTGGATAAATTTTTATAATTTTTTTAATTTAAATACATATGCTGCTGCTGCTGCTGCTAAGTCACTTCAGTCGTGTCCGACTCTGTGTGACCCCATAGACGGCAGCCCACCAGGCTCCCCCGTCCCTGGGATTCTCCAGGCAAGAATACTGGAGTGGGTTGCCATTTCCTTCTCCAATGCATGAAAGAGAAAAGTGAAAGTGAAGTCGCTCAGTCTGTCTGACTGTTAGCGACCCCATGGACTGCAGCCCACCAGGCTACTCCGTCCATTGGATTTTCCAGGCAAGAGTACTGGGGTGGGGTGCCATTGCCTTCCCCATTAAATACATATATATGTAATTTAATATATATGTTTTATATAACACATATGCATATATAATATAGTGGCTGTGTATAGCATCTATAACAAATATGAAAGAGAATATGCAATAAGCTATAAAATTAAACTTGAAGGAAAGAGTATCTATAAAAAGTGAAAGTGTAGTCACTCGGTCAGTCCAACTCTGCAATCCTATGGACTGTCTGTGGCCTGCCAGGCTCCTCTGCCCATGGGATTTTCCAGGCAAGAATACTGGAGTAGGTTGCCATTTCCTTCTCCAGCTTCCCAACCCAGCGATTGAACCTGGGTCTCCCACATTGCAGGCAGATGCTTTACCCTCTGAGCCACCAGGGAAGCTATTAATCCCTGTGGATTAGCCATTTCTGGATAGGGAACTCTGGATTGGTTTCCTGGTGGCTGGTGGACCAGATCCCAGCTTTGACTTGTGGGAGTTACAGGTCTTTCAACTTCACTGTAGGTAAACCAGATGGCACCTGAGTGGTACCTGCTCTCTTTCATCCTCTCCCTTACTCCTTCAATAAATGATAACCACCTGGGTTTTCCTGGACCATCAGTATCAGTGTCATGGCCAAGGGGCAAGTTCACCAGCATCTCCCACTCAAATACAGTTGTGGAAACTCCAGAACTCCCTTCATATAAATGGGCTCTGGCCCTACACCCCAAAATGTGATAGAGAGTCTCCCACCCTATGTGTAACCCTCAGAAATCCATTTTATGAAAAGAACATTAGCTGAACCAGATATCTCCCTCCTAGAAGCAGAGGGACTTCTAAACACACTTGCCACTAATCGTGAGGCATAAAGTTCTTTCCAAGCCCTGATTCACTGTGCAAACAGTTGGCATATCCACTTTACAAGGGCAGTCCCCTGACCAGAGCTCTCACACTGCAGCCTGGGGTCCAGAGCCAGCCACCTGCCTGGGCTATGTTTTGCTTTATAGCCCTTGAGCTAAGAGTGACTTTTATTTTTAATACAGTGGTCTTAAATGCTTACATAAATAGGTACCTATTAAGTCTGGCTTTCGCCCTCAATTTTGCCTGAAATATTTACTCTCTGGGTCATTAAGGAAGCATTTCTTGAAGGTTTCCTTTGCTGCCACCCAGCTCAAGCTATTGTTTCCTGTTGGAGTTACTGCATGATCCTTAGTGGTATCTCTGTCCACTTAGGTTCCCTCATCCCCCCCACCTCCACTGCCCATTTCTTTCTGCAGACAGCAGCCAGAATGCCAACCAGAGTACAATTTTCCCTTGCTTAGAGTCTTCCAACAGCTTGTCTGCTGTTCTTAAATAAAATCCAAACTCCCTACCCTCCTCCCCAAGCCTGGGGCCCCTGCCTACTTTCTCTCTCCTCACCAGTCACCTATTCCCTCACCGGGTTCCAGTCGCCTTAACCTTCCCGGTCTTTCTCATGTCAAGCCTTTGAACGTAAGCTTCGTGGAGGTATGGACCTGGTCTTGCTGACATCGTCCTCTTCAGAATGCTATCTGGCACAAAATAAGTACTCAATAAATATTTATTGACTAAATAAAGACCTTTAAATCTTCAAAGCATCCCTGCAAAGCAGGATTTTATATTTTAAATCTCCATTTATCAGATGAATAGAAAGAAGTTCAGGAAGGAGGGAAAATTTAGTAGAGAGTAGAATTGGGATTAAGGACTCTGTGACTCCCTTCCCCACTATATTAGGTTCCCTTCTTCCTGCATGTGGATGCGTGAACTAAACTGAACTAAATTATGGCCTCCGTGAACACATGACCTTCTCCTAAAGGAATTGTCTTTCTCCTTGGATCAGAGTTGTCTGCTCAACATGCCCTGGTCCTGGCTGCTTCGTGGTACTAAACAATTCAAATTGAAGCTTGCCTGTAATCCCCTAAAGCCAGCGTCTGGCTTTGAGCTGCGGAGCCTTGTTTTTATGCTGGGATGTTCCCATGTAACTACTGCCTACTAAAGAACTTAAAATACTGCCTGTCCACCTTCTCCTCTCATGACCAGGAAACATGAGCCAACCCTCTGATCAGAAGTCTGGGCTCCTGCGGTTTTTGCTGATGCTCAGATAACTCTTTATCTATAGTTAGAGTGGGGATTTGCTGGGGGTTGGGAGGTGGTGTCTGATACATCATTGCAAGCTTGCTGTCTTTGCAGACTGTGGGCCTTTTGTTGGATCTCTATCATCAGTTCAGTTCAGTTCAGTCCCTCAGTCGTGTCTGACTCTGCGACCCCATGGACTGCAGCACGCCAGGCTTCCCTATCCATCACCGACTCCTGGACCTTGCTCAAACTCATGTCCGTGGAGTCGGTGATGCTGTCTAACCATCTCATCCTCTGTCGTCCCCTTCTCCTCCTGCCTTCAATCTTTCCCAGCATCAGGGTCTTTTCCAGTGAGTCAGTTCTCTGCATCAGGTGGCCAAAGTATTGGAGTTTCAGCCTCAGTATCAGTCCTTCCAGTGAATCTTCAGGATCAACCATAGTCTTTCTCAAACTTTGGTCATGCTATTGCTACTCTCCTGATTTGTGCTCTACTTTCCTAACTTTAAAAAAAAAATTTTGTTATTTTGAAACAGTTACCAAAAAGTTGTGGGAATTCACATATATATTTCATGTAGATTCTCTGAATGATAACGTTTTATTGAATTTGCTTTATTATTCTTTTTCATATATAAATGAAAGAAAAATTATATATGTATAAATTTTCTGAATTTTTATCTTCATATGTATGCAAAAACACATATATGTGTAGATATAATGTATGCATGGACTTCCCTGGTATCTCAGCTGGTAAAGAATCTGCCTGTAATGCGGAAGACCCCAGTTTGATTCCTGGGTCAGGAAGATCCCCTGGAGAAGATATAGGCTACCCACTCTAGTATTCTTGGGCTTCCTTGGTGGCTCAGATGGTAAAGAATCCTCGAGCAATACTGGAGACCTGGGTTCGATACCTGGGTTGGGAAGATCCCTTGGAGGAGGGCATGGCAACCCACTCCAGTATTCTTGCCTGGAGAATCCCATGGACAGAGGAGCCTGGCAGACTACAGTCCATGGGGTCACAAAGAATTGGAATCAAGATTGCTGGGAGAAATATCAATAACCTCAGATATGCTGATGACACCACCCTTATGGCAGAAAGTGAGGAGGAGCTAAAAAGCCTCTTGATGAAAGTGAAGGAGGAGAGCGAAAAAGTTGGCTTAAAGCTCAACATTCAGAAAACGAAGATCATGGCATCCGGTCCCATCACTTCATGGGAAATAGATGGGGAAACAGTGGAAACAGTGTCAGACTTTATTTTTATTATTCTTTTTCATATATAAATGAAAGAAAAATTATATATGTATAAATTTTCTGAATTTTTATCTTCATATGTATGCAAAAACACAAATATGTGTAGATATAATGTATACATGGACTTCCCTGGTATCTCAGCTGGTAAAGAATCTGCCTGTAATGCGGAAGACCCCAGTTTGATTCCTGGGTCAGGAAGATCCCCTGGAGAAGATATAAGCTACCCACTCTAGTATTCTTGGGCTTCCTTGGTGGCTCAGATGGTAAAGAATCCTCGAGCAATACTGGAGACCTGGGTTTGATCCCTGGGTTGGGAAGATCCCTTGGAGGAGGGCATGGCAACCCACTCCAGTATTCTTGCCTGGAGAATCCCATGGACAGAGGAGCCTGGCAGACTACAGTCCATGGGGTCACAAAGAATTGGACATGACTAAGTGACTAAACACAGCACAGTATATAATGTATGCATATGTATAATTTATACATAAATACGTATAGATATAATTTCTGAACTGTAGGGGAACGTGTTATGGATATGAGTATGTGTTTCTTATAATGAAGGACATTCTCATATAACCAGAATACAAGAATCAAAATTAGGATGAACTCTTCCAGGCTAATATTAAACTTTCCCAGTCCCTGCCCTGGGATCATTCATTTCTCCAAGGAGCCCTGGATTCTTTGAGATGATGACATTTAGAAACTGGTTTCTAGGCTTAGGCCCTCTCATTTAGCAGAAGTACAAGATACATGTATGATACATGAGTGTATGTATACGTCCACATACACACCCATACACATCTTCATCTAATTGTATCTTTACCTATCTATCTATGTTATAAATCAAATATCCATTGAATTCCAATCCAGAACACAGGATTCATGCTGATCTGGCCCTTTTTCACATTTATTTCTTTCTTCTTTGACTATTAAGTGAGCATGCGTGCATGCTAAGTCACTTCAATCATGTTGACTCTTTGTGACCCTATGCACTGTAGCCCACTAAGCTCCTCTGTCCATGGGATTCTCCAGGCAAGAATACTGGAGTGGGTTGCCACGTCCTCCTCCAGGGGGTCTTCCTGACCCAGGGAACGAACCCATGTCTTTTATGTCTCTGCATTGGCATGAGCTCTTTACCACTGAGCCATCAGGGAAGAAACCACAATTCCACTCTCCACAATGGATTTATTTATTTCATCAACCCTAGAATACACACACTGGGGAGGGCAATGGCACCCCACTCCAGTACTCTTGCCTGGAAAATCCCATGGACGGAGGAGCCTGATGGGCTGCATTCCATGGGGTCGTGAAGTCGGACACGACTGAGCAACATCACTTTCACTTTTCACTCTCCTGCATTGGAGAAGGAAACGGCAACCCACTCCGGGGTTCTTGCCTGGAGAATCCCGGGGACAGAAGAGCCTGGTGGGCTGCCATCTCTGGGGTCGCACAGAGTTGGACACGACTGAAGCGACTTAGCAGCAGCAGCAGCAGCAGAACACACACAGAGTGGTTTTAGAATTGTTAAGCCATATAACAATGACGAACAAACCTACTGACTAGATTTCAATATTTGCATAGCTATTTTTTTCTGTATTGTGAGGAGCATCAACCAGATACTGTGTTTAGGTTATTGGGGTTCATTTTTATTCTTTCAGTTTTGTCCCATGGTTCATTCGAAACAGAGTTAGCTCATTTATCACTGTTTGTATCGCATTTCAGGGTTTGTCCCTGATTCTTGATTTTTTTTAAAAAAATATGAAACATGGACATCCTTCCAAGTGTCACTACTTTACAAAAAGTTGTCCTCCGAGAAGAACTCCTCCCAGACTCCACACCCACCTCTCTCGTCTTTTCAGTTCTTTTTGGTCCTTTTCTACTCATCCCTGGAAATAACCAAGCTCATTAGTTTCTGATTTACCCCACCTGTATTTCTTTTTGCATAAATTAGGAGATGCAAGTACATCTTCTCATTTACCTTTCCTCCTTACACAAGCAGCAGCACATTATAGATACTCTCTGTACTTTGATTTTCCTCACTTTTAGCAGTAATTCCTGGAAGTCACTCCTATCAGTTAATAGAATTGAAAGTGAAAGTGAAAGTCGCTCAGTCGTGTTCAACTCTTTGCGACCCCATTAGTCCATGGAATTCTCCAGGCCGGAATACTGGAGTGGGTAGCTGTTCCCTTCTCCAGCGGATCTCCCTAACCCAGGGATCAAACCCAGGTCTCCCACACTGCGGGCGGATTCTTGACTGTCTGAGCCACCAGGGAAGCCCAAGTTTGTAGAACCCATTCTCTTTATCCTCCACCACGACATTGTTCTCTGCTGTGTGTGGATGTCCCAGAGCTGATTCACTAACCTCTGTGTATGGGCATTAAAAGTGTTTCCAATGTTTGCAACTGCAAGCAATGCTAGATGAATAAGCTTACGCACACTTTATGGTGGGAGCTGTATCTCCAGGGTAAATTCCTCCAAGTGAAACTGTTGGGTCAAAAACTAAAGGCATGCTAATTTGCTATGGTCAAATTCTCCACAAGTGTCGTACAGCTGTTTCTACCAGCAATGTATGAGAGTGCCTCAGGCAGTTCACTTTTTTAAAACGTACACAGACTTTGAAAATAACATGATTGAACTCAATCACTGTTCAGAAAAAGACGATAATCTGGGAAATAAATGCTGTGTCAACAAAAGGTGAAATACAGCACTGTCGGTGGACTGCCAGCGCCCCGTGCCTGGGGTCCTATAACTATATGCAAAAAGGAAAAGTAAATGCTCAGGAAACACTGATGATCAGCCAGGGTCAAGGTGAGACTTCTTAGTAGCATAACCAGAAGGTTTAAGTGCAGGTTGAAAGGACAGAAATACTGTCTCTGGGATCCGGGATTGGTTAGTGCTTGGTCAGCGGACCTTCCTGTAGACTCTGACATGCTCTACTCCCTTCAGATCTGGGATAGTCCAGTCTGTGAACACCAGGCCAGACTCCCAGGAGGTTCCTCACTGTGTGCTTGGTCCACATCTTAGCCACATCTCTCTCTGTTCCCCACACCTCTCTAGATTTTCTTGTAACTGGAATCTTACAACAGCTGCTGACTGAAGCTTTGCCCAAGTGCTTACCTCCTCCCAGGCTCCTGTGCGCCTCATTTCATTAATCCTTCCAACAAGACAACCACTTGCCGAGATCTCACAGAGACAAAGCAGGGCAGAGCGTGGGTGGAAATCCTGGTGTTGTGCCTGTATTTACTTTTTTCCAAGTCCAAAGCAATGACTTTTCTCTCTCGGCCAGGGTCCTTCAGATATAAGCCCAAGAATGAGCAGGAATTTGACAGTTTTGCTCCTTTTTTAAGACTACCCTAAGGCTGGGACTTGGAGGGGACCACTTTCAAGCTTGATACCTGTGTCATGGAGTGCAAGTCTCAAGCTTTGTTATGTTGGCCAGGAAAAAAAAAAAAAAAGATGTTTTCATGAAGAGATAAAAAAGCAGGCATACATAGGTCTACTTCCAAGTCAGCAACAAAGAAAGGGTCTTGTTTATTTATTTTTTAACCTGGTGCAAACTCTTATTTACCCAGAAAAATGCATTTACTTTGCTTCTTTTATTTCCCCATTGAGACGGGTTCCCAAGGCCAGGAAATGAAAGGGGCTGCAAGACGTACGTAAGCCATCGGTAAGCCGGCCTGCCATTCAGTATCTTTTCTTATACAACAGTTATTTGTAAACTAATCAATAAACTTTTCTTATTCTGTGAGCTCCTTTGGAACTCTTAGCAGCCGCCTGCTGAACCATGAAGAAACTTCGAATAGTGGTGATCTCCCTTCCACGCTGTTTCTTTCCCCCCATAGAACCTGCAAGCCAATCTGTGGTGTTTATACTCGAGGCCCCGTGAAGCTAATCTGTATGGAAATAAAGGATAGAAATATTCAGATTGAGTTTTACTAAGTGAACCTGAGGTTTTCTGTTCAGCAAAATAGGCCAGGCAAATGCGTTTCTGATACAGAATAAATCACTCGTATGAAGACCTGTATTTCCCTTTTTGCCATTTTGCTTAGAAGGGAAGAATTCACAGCCTTCGGCATGGACTGTGAAAAGCCCAAGTCCCTCCCTGCAAGGTGCTCCCCGAGCTGGACTCATGTTCCTCTTAGGGTCTGAGGGCCCCGCTCCCCTGGCTTGAGCTGTCAGGGGTCTTCATGAGCCACCAAGAAGAGAGGGGAAAAGATGAGAGTCAGGGACACATTCAGAGCACCTTACAAGCCAGAGCCCAGGTCCTCCACTGGGGAATCTAGTGTGAAAAGGACAGTCTGTGGCTGTGACTAATAGGATATTGTGTAACGGTGTGGCGGTATCATAGGGGAACAGAGGTGAGCATGCCCAGCAGAGAGGCCTGTGGCCCAGGCAACCTTTCTGAAGCTCTTGATTCTAAACTAGGTCTTTTCATTCGTTCCTTTCTTTAGTCGTTATTCAACCAACGCCTATTGAATGCAGTTCGCTTTTTAGGAAGATGTCAACGGACAAGACAGAGAAGGTCCTTTCTGTCATCTGGCAGCTCAGTGTGTCCTACAGCGTAGCTCCAGAGGCGGGAAAGAGGAAAGCGGAGAAGAAAGGCGTTTCAGGCAGAGGGAAGGAGGGAACAGCAGGAGCAAGCTCATGGAGTCAAGAAGTAGCCCGTGCTTTTTGCCGCTTCCCTGACCCCTGAGGCTGGAATAACCAGCTGGAATAACCTGGACTTAACCACGGGCAGGGCCATGTCATGAGTTCATCTGCGAGGCAGTGTGGAAAAACTAGAATCTCCTCTCTGCTATAAATTTCCCATGGACTTCTTCTATATCTCAGGCAGGGAAGAACATAAACCGTATTTTATTTTAGGGCAAATCTTCAAGCAGATCTTTCCGAGACAGCTCTTTGGTTCTGTATGGCTGACATGCTTCAGTCTGCCTAGGAGCATAATTAATGCCACAGGGCAGAGGTTCTGACTTGGTTTTGAGGGAAGACCACTGGCCAAGGCCGCCCACCTGTGGCAAAGTGGTTACCGACTCGGGGCTAGAGCTTGTATAGACATGACTGAGCCTGCTTAGTCCATTTTGAGAAGCCAGCTGAAGGGGAAGCAACCGAAGGCACTCTGGTGTGTGAATTCTGAGCCATGAATAGCCCTTCCAGAGTTATCAGAGTCCTGCCAGGAGTGAAATCAGCTCCTGGTAACTGACATTTGTAAGTTAACCAAATGAAACTGTCAAAAGAGCAAAAATGGCAACTTCATATGGTTTAATAGTACGTTGCGGGAATAGTATGGGACGCCTGATAGTTATCATCTCCCCAGATCTCACATCCCTCATTTGTGGTATATGCTATGTTGGTCCCCATTCCATAGCTGAAGGAGCTGTGGCTTAGAAGAGAGACATAAATTCCCCAGAGTCACACAGCCGGAGGGACCAAGACACGGACTTAAGTCTGGTTGACGTCAAAGTCTGACCCTGACTGAGGCACAGGAGTCTGTTCTCTACTTGTGGGAACCTCAGGGGCCATGGGCCGGCCCAGCGGGGCCCTTTCTGCTCTGCAGATCAACCTCTGCGCTCCATGCTCGGAGGCCAGCCTGCGGGTGGCTGTCCCAGTTCCCTGCTTGGTTGGAGCCACAAGGAGCTGGAGGACAAAGACACAGACGTCCTGCCTGAAACTGGCTTCTGATGACAGGGAAAGGCCAGTCAGGATTCTGGAAGTGTTTCAGAGATGACTCAATCTCTACCGAGGTTTCTCGTAATGACTGTCTCAGCACCTGTTTCTCCCGCCTCACCGCAGACCCTGTTTTGTCAAGACAGCTCCACGACTTGAGTTGTTAATATCAAAGCTGACAGAGCTGACAGCCCTTCCCCAGACCCTGAGTCCTCCGAGGGTGAGAGCAGTCAGGGTGGGAAAGAGCAAGCTGGGGGCCCCGACATCCTGCAGCTCTCAGCGTCTTGACATAGTCAGAGCTTCTCGCTGGGTCTCCCTCTTTCTGTCTCTTTCAAGCTGCATCTCCAGCAAGGGCCAGCTGGGAGTCACACAGGCCCCCGGCTGAAGGAGGCTTCCTCTCAGCATGTGCTGCTACCATCCTCTTGGTGTAGGGCGGGAACGTATCCAGTGGTACCCTGGCTCTCACAGCTTCCACAAAGAGCACAGGGGGCTTATATCACCTATGCTCACATTGCCCAGGCCAAACCAAGTCACTCATCGTACCTATCCTAGAGGGGGCTGGGGAAATGCAATCTGACTATGTGTCTGTGGGACACATCCCCAAACGTGTTTGTTGAGGGTGTCAGTGACTTCTGCAAGCTGCTCAGCATAGTGAAGAGGCAAAGGAGCTCATCCTTTGGCCTTTAGATGTGGCTTTGCTAGACACAAAGGCTCAGGAAAGCTAGTTCAGTAGGATAAGCAGCTGAGCCAAACAAACTCTAACAACCACAGACATCACGAGGGTGCCTCTGAGTGCAGTCCCATCACTGAGTGGGGCTGTTGTGATAAGAGGCTAGCATCCAATGAGTGCACAGCGTTTGCTTTCCAGCGTGTCTCCATCTTGCTAAGGCATCTCCTTTCCCTTGATCTCCTACCCCTAGTAAGCCTAGACCCGGAAAGTAGCCCTACTTGAATAAGCGATAATAAAACTTAGACATTGCATCCCAATAATCCTTCTAGACAAAAGTCAATGGTAATTTTGTGGGGGACTATGCCAAAATACCATTCCAGGATCCCTGTCTGAGTGAGTCAAGTCAGACAAACATTCTGAGAGCTTGCTTTAGACAGATGTCAGTCACTGGGATGAATTGCACACTGTAAATTGATGATATTTAATGTTCACATCAAATAAATTAAACCTGTTTATACATAGTTTATGTCTTTATGTAATAGAAGATACTGATGAGTTCTTACAAATTCTGACCTGTCTGATGTGAGGGCACAGAGTTTATAGACACTACTAGGAGAAACGTGAAGAGGAACTAAAGAGCCTCTTGATGAGGGTGAAAGAGAAGAGTGAAAAGCTGGCTTAAAACCCAGCATGAAAATGACTAAGATTGTGGCATCTGGTCCCATCACTTCGTGGCAAATAGAAGGGGGAAAAGTGGAAGCAGTGACAAATTTTATTTTCTTGGGCTCCAAAATAATGGTAGACAGTGACGGCAGCCATTAAATTAAAAGACGCTTGCTCCTTGGAAGGAAAGCTATAACAAACCTAGACAGCATATTAGCAAGCAGAGCTGTCACTTTGCTGACAAAGGTCCGTCTAGTCAAAGCTATGGTTTTCCCAGTAGTCACATACAGATGTGAGAGTTGGACCACAAAGAAGGCTGAATGCTGAAGAATTGATGCTTTTGAATTGTGGTGCTGGAGAAGACTCTTGAGAGTCCCTTGGACTACAAGGAGATCAAACCAGTTAGTCCTAAAAGAAGTCAATGTGAAGAGGAACTAAAGAGCCTCTTGATGAGGGTGAAAGAGAAGAGTGAAAAGCTGGCTTAAAACCCAGCATGAAAATGACTAAGATTGTGGCATCTGGTCCCATCACTTCGTGGCAAATAGAAGGGGGAAAAGTGGAAGCAGTGACAAATTTTATTTTCTTGGGCTCCAAAATAATGGTAGACAGTGACGGCAGCCATTAAATTAAAAGACGCTTGCTCCTTGGAAGGAAAGCTATAACAAACCTAGACAGCATATTAGAAAGCAGAGGTGTCACTTTGCTGACAAAGGTCCGTCTAGTCAAAGCTATGGTTTTCCCAGTAGTCACGTACAGATGTGAGAGTTGGACCACAAAGAAGGCTGAATGCTGAAGAATTGATGCTTTTGAATTGTGGTGCTGGAGAAGACTCTTGAGAGTCCCTTGGACTACAAGGAGATCAAACCAGTTAGTCCTAAAAGAAGTCAATGCAGATATTCATTGGAAGGACTGATGCTGAAGCTCCAATACTTTGGCCACCTGAATTGAAGAGCCAACTTGTTAGAAAAGACTCTGATGCTGGGAAAGGTTGAAGGCAGGAAGAGGAGGGGGAGACGGTAGATGAGATGGTGGCATGGGATCGCTGACTCAATGAACACGAATTTGAGCAAATTCTAGGACACAGTGGAGAACAGAGGAGCCGGGCATGCTGCAGTCCATGGGGTGAAAAAGAGTCAGACATGACTTAGTGACTGAATATCAACAACGAGGAGAAAAGAAGAAGACAAAGCCGCTGGTTTACTAACCATCAGGACATTACGTGGTCTACTTCATTTCCTTAAACTCCATCTAAATCTGGAGGAGATGGAGCTGGTGGGTAGAGATTTACATAAAGTGTTTATGCCAACACAAGCTGTCTTTTCTTGCTTCTTTTCTTATTTAAGCCAAACGATCGCGCCTAATGTGAATACGAAAATGTGACAAATGTGACAATGCTAAGAGCATGTCGCAATTGTTACTATCTCGACCACTAGTATCATTTATTAAAGAAGCGTTTCTTTAGAGTCTACCATGTGCTGTACATGGCATACTGAATGAGGTGCATAAAGTCCTTGATCTCATGGAAATTATGTTCTGGCAGAGACATGGACAGTGATTGAGGAAATAAATACTTAATAATGGAATTTCAGGTAATAGGAGTCTTTTAAAGAAAAACAATACAAGGAATGAGGTTGATGAATGGCATGCTGGTTTTAGGGAGGTAGTCAGAGATACTTCTCTGAAGAGGTAATATTGGGCCAAGAAATGAATGAAATGAGTGATGAGTCATTGAAAAGTTTGGGAGAAGGGTTGCAGGTAGAGGGAATCACAAATACAAGGACTCTGACATGGGGATGAATCTAGTGTGTCTGTAAGTGCCAAGGTCAATGCAGCGGAACAGAGCCAGTGAGGCAGAGTGTGGGAGGTGAGTCTAGAGAGAGAGGTGGAGGTGAGAGCATGACAGCCAAGGCAAAGGGTCTGGATTGCATTTACTGTGTGAAGCAGAATCACTGGAGTTTTATGAAAAAAGAAGCGACGTGATCCAATTCATGCGTACTTTGACCAAGCTCACTCTGGCTGCTGTGTGAAGAATCGACCGTGGGGACAAGACTAGAAGAAAGGAGATCTGATAGTGTGTTTCACAGGTCCAGCTTAGAAATCTTGGTGGCTGTACAGGTGGTCAGAAGAGTCAAATTTTGATATATCTTAAAGGAATAGCCAGTAAGACTTACTGATGGGTTAGATGTAAGGATGATAGAAAGAAAGCAAGGACAGCTGTTTAGTTGTTTTTTTTTTTTTCTAATTGAGCAGCTAAGTACAAAGCAGTACCTTTTACCAAAAGGGTAAGGAATGAGTCTGAGGAGGGAAATCATGGATTCTAGTTTGCATCTCTAATGTTTGAGATGTTTATTCATCATCCATGTGGATATGTCAACTATGCAGATGAATATGAGTCTGGATTTCCAGGGAGACATCAGAACTAGATATAAATTTAGAAGTCACCAGCAAAGAGTTGGTATTTAAAGCCAAGAGGCCATATGAGGTCATCTTGATAACGAGCTGTGGATATGGGAAAAGAAGAACTCTAAAGTCAAAATCCTTGAATGAACCAACATTAACGATTGGGAAAAGACCAAATAATTAGATGGGCCAGTGATGCTGGAGGAAAACCAAGGAAGTGTAGTGACTGAAAAGCTAAGATTAAAAAAAAAAAAGCTTTAAGAAGAAATACCCCGACCAAATAAACCAAATGGCACTGAATATTCAAAGACAATGCACTCTAAGATATGGGAACTGGGTTGAAGGAGATGAAAACCACATGGGGTTTCATAAGAGCTGTTTCAGTGGAGCAGTAGTGGGGTAAACTTTGAAGTTTGCTGGAAGGGTGGCAAAGAAATGGATTGAGTTAGAAAGAAATAAAAAGTTGTGAGGTCAAGAGAAACTTTCTTCGTTTGTCAGAAGGACATCTTTGGGCATGTTCAAATGCCGATGGGAATGATTCACTCAACTGATGACACAGGCGATGGAAAAGTAACTTTATGAACAAAGTCCTTGGATGGATAAGGGTGGGTAGGTTCAGAGAGCAATGGAGATGTTTGAGTCATCACAACATCGGAGAAGAAAAGACTTGAGTCTATGTGTAGAAATGCAGGTAGAACAGAGAAAATGCTCTTCTGATTGATAAAGTAAGATTCAAGGTCACCTATTGACAATGAGTGTTGGTCGCCTTAGGAGTCAGAAGACATGGCAGTGGTCATCTGGATAAATGGAAGGAGGTTTTGACTGGGGAATTGTGTTTAGCTTTCCAGATGGTGCTTAAGATCCACTTGTGATATGTGGTCATACATCTAAAGTGAGGCCAGTAAGCATGTACATTTTCCTCCAGCCACATTCTGCTTCAGGCATGAAGGTCCTGGCATGGAGCAAGAAGAGAGATGAGTTCTAACAGGGGTGAGGTTTACCATCACAGCAGCAGAGGGATGGGGCAGAAGCTGAGAGGGAAAGAGTGTTATCATAGGGATGGACTGTGGAATCCAAACTGGAGAAAGATGGGTGATAGTGTGTGAAGCTAGGATTGGGGTCTTTGTGGGGGTAGGCACTGTTTGTTGGGGAGTAGAGATTAGAAGACGTCGTTTGTTCATGCTGAAATGTCCGATGGTTATCACCTAGATATAGAAAATACTGTGGCTGTTAACAACATACAGATTTGAGGTGTAACTTTGGAAGAGGATGGCTGATGTGCGCTAGAGAAAAATTACTAGAAGACCACCATCCAGAGAGAAGACAATATAACAAGAAAATATTGATATGTTATTTTTAGGCTGCAGCTACTGAAGAGAAAAAAGGTGGGCTGGGAATGGATTCCTAACTTGAAAAAATCATTTTGACTAGTGATTCCTACCCAAATGCATTGTCTTTTTTCTTAGCAGTTTTGAGGTCTGTTCACGCAATTTGTTGCTAATAATGAAGTGTTAGTAGTGAGATAAATGACATTTTTTTAAAGGAAGACAAGACACAGCTAATCTTAATAATAATCTGACAGCATATGACTCACGTTGACCATTTTTTCTTGAATGTGAGAGAAGAGACGAATTTAGAACAGGGTGGGAAATGCTATGGATTCCACAGCCTCTCTTGGCAATAATGCAAACTGCAGGGAGCGACCTTGAACTGATGTGCCATTAATAGTTGTGGTGATGGTGAATGCTTGTGGTATTGTGTAATTCCCATGTAATCTGCGGGGTTCACAAACATCTGGATACCCCACGGGGGCATGTTAGTCATGTGAATGACATTCAGTGTGTGAGTCTTTGTGGAGACACGAGGAGGGGGTGTTGCGTGCTAAGCTGTAGGCAGACAATGTTGTCTTTTGTGAAAGTGGCCCCAGTGAATCCCACTCGTGTGCACACACTCCTTCATGATGGGCCTTCTCTCCTCTTTCCACCTAGAAATAAAGCTCATTTCCCATGATTTGTTCTAAGTTGATCTGTGGCTTGTTTTGACGAACAAAGCGTGGTCAAAAGGACATGATGTGACTTCTGCGCACAGGCCTCAAGAGACCATGCAACTGCTCTTGTTTTTCTGGAATGTGGACACCTCCACATAGAAGGCCAGGCTAACGCTTCAAAGGGTGAGAGGCCCTGACAGCTGGACTTGTAAAAGAGGCTGCCCCTGTTAAGTCACTAACTGACTGCTGCCATATCCATGCCCTACACCAAGGCCAGTAGAACAGCCACCCTGCTGAGCTCAGCCCAGACTGGCAACCCCCGGAGCTATGAGCTGGGGAGTGGACTATTGTTTTACACCACTAAGTTCCCTGGTTGTTACACAACTGTAGATGGTTGATGTAACCCGTAAGAGTTACTAACAACAGAAGCAAAGGGAGGGGGAGACGTAACATTTATTGGGTACCTACATGGCTGTTAAGTAACTCCTGAGAATATTATCTTGATTTTTGCCTGACAACACCTCTGTAAGGAGGGAATCACAGTTTTCCCCAGGGAGGATACTTACTAACTGGTCCAAAGTTGCATGTCTAATGAGTAATAGAGCTTAGATAAAACATGCCCAAATCTCACTCTTGAAATGTATCAGTTTTACAACTTCAACTCATAAAACATCTTCATAAATTTTGGCATACCTTTATACTATCTAAAGTACTATTTAAGAGTATATTTTTTAATTGGCTCACATAAGTAAACAAATAAATATATTTAAAGCAGAAACACTTTGTTACTAGGACAAATGGCCATGGCTAATATTAATTGCATGCTTTCCCCAGGTAAGCTCCCTCCTGATTACTTTGTATGAATTAATTGCTTTCATCCTCAAAGCAACTCATTGGGGTTGGAGCTACTGCCTTCATCATCCCCTTTCTATAGATGAGGAAAATGAGGCACGGGATTAGAGCTGCTCTCTGTCACTAAAGAAGTAAGTGGCAAAGGCACGTTTTGTGCCACTGTCATCTAGTAGGTGGAGACCAGGGATGCCATGCTAAACATCCAGTGATGCATAGCACAGACTTCCCACCCCCAGCAAAAAATTATCCAGCCCGAGTGTCAACATTGCCAAGGTTAATAAACCCTGTTTCTGCCTTTCTAAATGGTACACAGAAGCAAGTATCACTTGCAGTGACTAGAAACTCTGCAAAAAACAAACAAGACTGAAGATTCTCTCTAGAAGCTGCTGCTTGCCAAGGCTAAGAACCTTGGGATCTCTCTTTTTGTTGAAAAAGTGATTAGCAAAATGTTAGAGGGAACTGTGGTGTTGGAGAAGACTCTTGAGAGTCCCTTGGACTGCAAGGAGATCCAACCAGTCCATTCTGAAGGAGAAGGAGATCAACCCTGGGATATCTTTGGAAGGAATGATGCTAAAGCTGAAACTCCAGTACTTTGGCCACCTCATGCGAAGAGTTGACTCATTGGAAAAAACTCTGATGCTGGGAGGGATTGGGGGCAGGAGGAGAAGGGGATGACCGAGGATGAGATGGCTGGATGGCGTCACGGACTTGATGGACGTGAGTCTGAGTGAACTCCGGGAGTTGGTGATGGACAGGGAGGCCTGGTGTGCTGCGATTCGTGGGGTTGCAAAGAGTCGGCACGACTGAGCGACTGAAATGAACTGAACTGAACTGAAGGTAAAGGCTAGCACCCTACAGAGACTTTCTCCTTGATATAATCAGAAGATTATAAGAGCCTTAAATTGAAATGAAATCTCCTCATGTGTTTCTAAGTTATTTATACCATGTCTGTGTACCTATCAAATCATGCCACAATCCACTGGCACATAGACTGTCTTGGGAAATGTGATGCTAATGGGCAAACTGTGCTTCTTCAGCTCATCACCTGTTTTGTAGATACAGTTTTATTGGAGCATAGTCACACACATTCGGAGAAGGCAATGGCACCCCACTCCAGTACTCTTGCCTGGAAAATCCCATGGACGGAGGAGCCTGGTAGGCTGCAGTCCATGGGGTCGCTAAGAGTCTGACACTACTGAGCGTCTTCACTTTCAATTTTCACTTTCATGCATTGGAGAAGGCAATGGCAACCCACTCCAGTGTTCTTTCCTGGAGAATCCCAGGGACAGGGGAGCCTGGTGGGCTGCCGTCTATGGGGTCGCAGAGAGTCGGACACGACTGAAGCGACTTAGCAGCAGCAGCAGCAGCAGCAGCAGCAGCAGCAGTCACACTCACTCATTTATGTACTGTGTATGGTTGCTTTTGTGCTACAAAAAAGGGTGGCTTAATGGCTGGGGAGGCATTTGGCCTTCAAAGCCTAAAATATTTCCTCTCAGACCATTGACAGGAAAACCTTGCGGCCCTGCCTAGAACTATGCTTGATTCATAGGAGGCACTCAGTAAATATTTGCCTCATCAGTCAGGCCCAGGGAGACACCATCTGGGGCTAAAATCCTCTTTCTCCATTTCTCTTTCCTCCCTTTCCAATAGCATTTCCCTTCATTATCTGTTAGTTTGTTTATTTCTTTTTGCCTTTCCATGTTACTCATCACAAACGACAGCTCCATTCTTTAGAACAAACACTTTGTAGCTGAAACCGCGAGCTGCTCCATTGTAGGGCTCAGAGATATAAATGGGTCTTCCTCTGAGGCGATGGTGATGGATCACCGCATCTAGGAGGCTGAGCCCTTCCCTTTCTCCTTGTAGCTGTTGGCATTCACCGCACTCTCTCAGCTCCAGCGCTAAGGGATATATAATAGACACGGGAAGACCTATAAAAGTAACATCTGAAACTGCCGCAGAGCTGAGTATTGATTTATTCATTACTATAAATTTTTTGTCATTACTATGCAATTGCTCTATCTCAGGAAGAATTGATAGATGTGGTTGGAAGCTGCAACCCACTGTGCAAAAACTTTTCCCCCCTTCTATAATTTCCCGTAACTCTTCTAAAGAATCATTATTCCTTATTACATGGCTCTGGCATGCCACCTATTTAGATAAATGTGTGAACAAGTGTGCAGTAAATATTCATAGTGGGCCATGTGTCAACGATATATGTCACTAATTAGATAATTTAGTGGTTCAAATAAATAAATAAGAAAATAGAAGCACACCCAGGAAAATAGTGAAATAAAACACAGACTCCTTGTAGGAATCTGGGAAAAAAGGACAGCTTTTTGGGCTATAGTATCATCTTCTGTGCTGGAGGCCAGTGAAAAGACCACAGAAGGATTGAATGAGGCTCTTTACACACGGGAGAAAGCCGGACCCACAAGGGCATAATCTGGTTGGGTCTTGTCAGCAAGTCACGTACTCGTTACCTAGACTTGTCCACTCTGGAAAGCCTCAGGGGGTTCAGTGGCTGTTTTTCTTCCATTCTGTTTGTTCTGTTGAGTCTGCTACTAATGATTCCATTAATACAAAGAGAACTAGTCTCAGAGTCTGAAGATGATGAGTTCAAGTCTGACTCTGGGAAGTGGGTAAGTTCCTTATTCAACTCAGGCCTCAGTGTTCTTATCTGTAGAATGGGGATACTTATAATTTTGATGATAATAACAATGATGGTGATGCACAAATGAGGTAATAGATGTGAAAGGCCTTTGCAGAGTTCAGAGTTTCAAACAGACCTCAAAACAGGTTTTGTTTTGTTTTAAGTAAATCATCTCAAAGAAAGTGGAGCAGGCAGACCGAGCAGCTATTCAGGGACTCAGGAAACTAGCCACTGTTTATTGGGGCCTCTTTGTATCAGGCATTGAACTAGACCCCTTCTATGGGTTATCAACTAAAATCCAACTCTGTAAAGTAATGGATGTTTTTCACATTTTGCACATGGGGAAACTGAGGCTGAGGGACATTCCACGTACTTTGCCCAGGACCACAGACCTAGTAAGTGATACCTGATACAAGTCTGTATCTCTCCGGCTTTCTCCCCACATCCTCTATACTACTACTAATGACATGCTGAAGACCTACAAGACCTTTTAGAACTAACACCCCAAAAAGATGTCCTTTTCATTATAGGGGACTGGAATGCTAAAGTAGGAAGTCAAGAAACACCTGGAGTAACAGGCAAATTTGGCCTTGGAATGCGGAATGAAGCAGGGCAAAGACTAATAGAATTTTGCAAAGAAAATGCACTGGTCATAGCAAACACTCTCTTCCAACAACAAAAGAGAAGACTTTACACATGGACATCACCAGATGGTCAACACCGAAATCAGATTGACTATATTCTTTGCAGCCAAAGATGGAGAAACTCTATACAGTCACCAAAAACAAGACCAGGAGCTGACTGTGGCTCAGATCATGAACTCCTTATTTCCAGATTCAGACTTAAATTGAAGAAAGTAGGGAAAACTGCTAGACCATTTAGGTATGACCTAAATCAAATCCCTTATGATTATACAGTGGAAGTGAGAAATAGATTTAGGGGACTAGATCTGATAGGCAGAGTACCTGATGAACTATGGAATGAGGTTCGTGACATTGTACAGGAGACAGGGATCAAGACCATCCCCATGGAAAAGAAATGCAAAAAAGCAAAATGGCTGTCTGGAGAAGCCTTACAAATAGCACTGAAAAGAAGAGAGGCGAAAAGCAAAGGAGAAAAGAAAAGATATAAGCATCTGAATGCAGAGTTCCAAAGAATAGCAAGAAGAGATAAGAAAGCCTTCTTCAGCAATCAATGCAAAGAGATAGAGGAAAACAACAGAATGGGAAAGACTAGAGATCTCTTCAAGAGAATTGGAGATACCAAGGGAACATTTCATGCAAAGATGGGCTCGATAAAGGATAGAAATGGTATGGACCTAACAGAAGCAGAAGATATTAAGAAGAGGTGGCAAGAATACACAGAAGAACTGTACAGAAAAGATCTTCACGACCCAGATAATCATGAGGATGTGATCACTAATCTAGAGCCAGACATCTTGGAATGTGAAGTCAAGTGGGCCTTAGAAAGCATCACTAAGAACAAAGCTAGTGGAGGTGATGGAATTCCAGTTGAGCTGTTTCAAATCCTGAAAGATGATGCTGTGAAAGTGCTGCACTCAATATGCCAGCAAATTTGGAAAACTCAGCAGTGGCCACAGGACTGGAAAAGGTCAGTTTTCATTCCAATTCCAAAGAAAGGCAATGCCAAAGAATGCTCAAACTACCGCACAATTGCACTCATCTCACACGCTAGTAAAGTAATGCTCAAAATTCTCCAAGCCAGGCTTCAGCAATATGTGAACCGTGAACTCCCTGATGTTCAAGCTGGTTTTAGAAAAGGCAGAGGAACCAGAGATCAAATTGCCAACATCCGCTGGATCATGGAAAAAGCAAGAGAGTTCCAGAAAAACATCTATTTCTGCTTTATTGACTATGCCAAAGCCTTTGACTGTGTGGATCACAATAAACTGTGGAAAATTCTGAAAGAGATGGGAATACCAGACCACCTAACCTGCCTCTTGAGAAATCTGTATGCAGGTCAGGAAGCAACAGTTAGAACTGGACATGGAACAACAGACTGGTTCCAAATAGGAAAAGGAGTACGTCAAGGCTGTATATTGTCACCCTGCTTATTTAACTTATATGCAGAGTACATCATGAGAAACGCTGGACTGGAAGAAACACAAGCTGGAATCAAGATTGCCGGGAGAAATATCAATAACCTCAGATATGCAGATGACACCACCCTTATGGCAGAAAGTGAAGAGGAACTAAAAAGCCTCTTGATGAAAGTGAAGGAGGAGAGTGAAAAAGTTGGCTTAAAGCTCAACATTCAGAAAACGAAGATCATGGCATCCGGTCCCATCACTTCATGGGAAATAGATGGGGAAACAGTGGAAACAGTGTCAGACTTTATTTTTTTGGGCTCCAAAATCACTGCAGATGGTGATGCAGCCATGAAATTAAAAGACGCTTACTCCTTGGAAGAAAAGTTATGACCAAAATAGACAGAATATTGAAAAGCAGAGACATTACTTTGCTGACTAAGGTCAATCTAGTCAAGGCTATGGCTTTTCCAGTGGTCATGTATGGATGTGAGAGTTGGAGTGTGAAGAAGGCTGAGCACCAAAGAATTGATGCTTTTGAATTGTGGTGTTGGAGAAGACTCTTGAGAGTCCCTTGGACTGCAAGGAGATCCAACCAGTCCTTTCTGAAGGAGATCAGCCCTGGGATTTCTTTGGAGGGAGTGATGCTGAAGCTGAAACTCCAGTACTTTGGCCACCTCATGCGAAGAGTTGGCTCATGGAAAAGACTCTGATGCTGAGAGGGATTGGAGTCAGGAAGATAAGCAGACGATAGAGGATGAGATGGCTGGATGGCATCACTGACTTGATGGACGTGAGTCTGAGTGAACTCTGGGAGTTGGTGATGGACAGGGAGGCCTGGCGTACTGCGATTCATAGGGTTGCAAAGAGTAAGACACGACTGAGTGGCTGAACTGAACTGAATGACACGCTGTGTTGCCTCTAGGTTCAATTTTAAATGACTTATTATTATTATTATTTTTTTAGATTTCAAAGACAAGACTCTAATATGTTGTTCAGATAGCATGACTGTCTTGACCAAACTCAAAGAGTGATCTTCCCCAACTGAACATTTGTGTACTGCTATACAAATGCAGTTACCCCAAACATTCAGTTTGATTAAGGGCTTCTATGGAGAAGGCAATGGCACCCCACTCCAGTATTCTTGCCTGGAAAATCCCATGGATGGAGGAGGCTGGTGGGCAGCAGTCCATAGGGTTGCACAGAGTTGGACACGACTGAGTGACTTCACTTTGACTTTTCACTTTCACGCATTAGGGAAGGAAATGGCAACCCACTCCAGTGTTCTTACCTGGAGACTCCCAGGGATAGGGGAGCCTGGGGGGCTGCCATCTATGGGGTCGCGCAGAGTAGGACACAACTGAAGTGACTTAGCAGCATCATGGAGACCTCATGAGGTGGTGTTAAACAGAAGTAACTGCATCTACTGAATTCTGCAGTCTGGCTGACTAGCTCCTAATCCATGAATCTAGCCTCAGCCCTTTCTAGTGGGGTGTTAGAATCTGAGGGAGAAGGAGTCACTCCATGAAACAGCTAAAGCCAAGTCTTGCAGACATGTCTAAACTAGTCTTGGCCTTGTCTGGGCATAGTAATTGCTTAAATGTAGATAGGATGAATCTTGCACACTGCCATTAAGCAATCACACAGAAAGTGAACGTACTCATCTCAGCCCTAGGGCTGGCCAGATTATCTGATCAAGGGGCCACCTTTCTGGTTTGGGTTTATCTAGTCGTAACTGAGAACACTCATTCATTTAGCAAATATTTAATTTGCACTTGCTGTGTATTAGTAGGTATGGAAGAGACTGGGAATGCAAGGATGGACTTACGTGATTATACCTGCTCATGAAACACTGGTTAAGAGCGCCTGCTACAATTGTTGAACAGTAAAAATGTAGATGAATGGATGGGTAAATGGAAGTGTCTTAATCATCTTGGCATTTTAAAGCTTCCTTCTGACCCTCAAGAAGGTTCTGAACCATTTATTAATATCACTATGACTGGCTTTAGTACCAAAAGGAGTCTCCAATTCCAGACTCTTGTCTCTTGCTGACATTCTGTCTTGTAGCCAAGTCCTTCCCAACTGTTATTTTGGTTGCATTGTATGCATGGAATAGAATCAGAGTTCATCTCTACTTGACTGTTTGAACCTCCTTGGGATTCACCCAGTAACCAACTGAGGGCCCACAGGGATGGAATTCTACAAGTTGGATAAATGAATAGATGCCAGTCAATGGGAGACTGGTGAGTGGATAGGGGAACAGGAATCATATTGCTCATCCTTGTTCTTCCAACATCAAAGTCATATCTGATATATAATAGCTTATTATAGGTTTAAAATATTATAGGTTTATAATGAGAAGGGGGCTTCCCTGTGGCTCAGAGGGTAAAGTGTTTGCCTGCAATATGAGAGACCCAGGTTCTATCCCCGGGTCGGGAAGATCCCCTGGAGAAGGAAATGAGAGGGTGGCTAGGTGATTGAATAAACAAGCACTTGGGTGACTGAGGAAGTGATGCGTGGAGGGATGCACCTATGCCTGGATAAATGGTTACCTTACTGGACTGGTTATTGGGTCAACGGGTGCATAAATGGAGGAACTGATTAAAACAGGGGATATGGGTGGATGCCTGCATCAGTAAGTGAGTGGGCGAGGGATGGAGAGCTGGAAGGATGAGTGACTATATGGATGTACAGTTGCCTGGATGCAACTTGGGAGGATCAAGGAGTAAGTGTGAATAAAAACATGGATGGTGGGATGAATGCCTGGATTATAGCATTAAAGCCTGTTGGGTGCTGAGAGAGGACAGGCTGATACTTAAACTCTGTCCTGATTATGGCCAAAGTAAACAATCCTCCTGGTTTAGGGGAATGAGGAGGCTGGCTTTGGGAGGATTAAGGGCATCACACACCAGGGCATGGAAAGTCTGACTGGCTGGGCAGAAGAGTGATAATGACTCGTGGTTTCCAAGCACTGTTTATAAAACAACCAAAGAGGCAATGAGTGTGTTTCTTGGGTTCCTTGAGGCCGCAGTGAGGAGGGAGGTAACCTCAGCAGGGACAGCCTCATGTGAAAGGCTGGCCGGCACAGAGTGCATGAGCGCCAGCCTGGAGGCTGCAGGCCTGCCGTGGCCACACGGCCTCCTTTGTTACCTGCTTGCCTTTTTCTTTCTCGCTTCCTTTCTCCTTCTCCTTCCACTTTCTCCCTCCTTCTTTCCTTTCTTCCCTTCCTGTTTCTTTGCTTTCTCATGACCAGACATGGATGACCAAGGGCCAAGAAGAAAGAACCTTTTGGAAACTGCCCCATGCTTTGCCTTGAAGTGTGGAACTTCACCCAGGAGGCCCATCTAGACTTCTGGTTGAGCCAGCTGGACGCTTTCCCTGCTCAGGGTGATTTACCTCATTTGTGTTCAGACTGACTGAGAGGAACTGTGCTACAGGAGGGTGAGGAAAGAGCTTGGAGCCAAACAGAAATTATTGTCTGGTGACCTTGGAGAGTTTTCCAAACTCTCTGACTCTGCTTTATCTGATAAACACAATGGAGAAAGAGTATAAAACTAAAAACACTTGCCTCATATGATTATTATATAAAAGAGATAATATGAAAAACAGTACTTGATTGACACATTCTAGGTGTCTTATAAAAGTTATCAATTCTTTTTTTGTTGTTAATTGCTTGATCTCTCTTCTATAGTTACGGCACACCTGCCCCCTATGAGACATGGGTATAGGTGGGCTCACTCATCTGGTCTCTTGAAGACTTACAGAAAACAGTTTGGCAGCTTCTCAAAAAGTTAAACAGGGAATTACCATGTGATTCAGCAATTCACGCTTAGGTATATCCCCCAAAAGAGCTGAAAGCCAGGACTCAAGCAGAAACTTTTACACCAGTGTTTTATAGCAGTGTTGTTCACACTAGCAAAGAGGTGGAAATGGCACAAATGTCCGTGAACGGATGAATGAATAAGCAAATCATGGTCTATCCAAATGATGGAATATTACTCAGCCTTAAAAAGTTGCGGGGTTCTGGGGTGAGCTCCCTGTGTCCCACAGCAAATTCCCGCTGGCTCTCTATTTTACGTGTGGAAGCATGTGTGCCTCCTTGCTCTCCCTCAGGGCGCACCGCCCTCTGCTTCCCACACTGTGCACCCAGGTCTGTTCCCTAAGAGGGAGGCGACGTGAATACGTGAGGCTGATTCATGCTAATGTACGGCAGAAACCAGCACAATATTATAAAGCAATTATCCTCCAATGAAATTTTTTTTAAGTAGTGAAATTCTGATAATGCTATACAACATAGATGAACCTCGGAAACAGTCACCTAAATGAAGTCAGCCAGGTTCCAAAGGACGATTACTGGTGATACACTTACATGTGGTGAACTCGTAGAGACAAAAAGCAGACTAGAGGTTCCCCGGGACTAGAGGCTCCCCCCGGAGCAAGGAATTACTGTCAGGGGTGCCCAAGCTCTGTTTGAGATCATGAAATGTCTTGGCAATGGATAGTGGTGTGGGTTGCACACATTGTAAGTGCAAGTATACAACTGTATTGAAAATCATTAAAATGGCCGATTTTGTTGTGTATATTTTAATCTGATTAAAAATCACCCCCCACCCCCACCCAAGAAAATCCTAAAAAAAGAAAGCAACAACCATACCTGTGCCTGTGAGCTACAAAGGTGAAGACTCTGGTGCACCTCCATTCATGGGTCAGAGACCCAGCTAAGGTGGTTAATCTCAAAATATAGTTAAGCTGTTCTAGCACAGGTAGGCTTTCCAGGATGGTAGGCAGGGATGAGCAGCATTAGTGGTCCTTTTTCTCATGTTCCTATAGGCATTGCTGTCTTATTGTTAATCTCACTGGCTTCAATGAGATAATTAATTATTAGCTGTCCCTTGGACCACCAAGCCCATCAAGGGCAGGATCCTGCCAGGTCCCAAGATGAGCTGGTTCTTGAGATAGGTTCTAGTTATGCTCCGAGCTTTGCCTCACATAGCACTTGTGTGTTATGTAGTAATTGCTTGTGCAGTATCTCTCCTCCCCCATAGACGTCACCATCTGTAAGGAAAGATGGCGTGTCGACTCGTTCACTGTTGGATGCCAGTGACACACGCATAGGAGAGACTCCAGACGAAATGTTTAAGAAAATGAATGCTAAACTTGGTCTTATTTTTATTTTTTTAAACTTGGTCTTATTTTTAAAGAAGTCCAGAGAGAGGTTTTTTCCACCATTCAATCCCCAGCTGCTAATACGATCTCTGGAAGGAGAGGATTTAGTGGGGGTTCTTTGATTGTAAGCAACAGAAGCTAACTCAGATGATCTGAAGCATAAAATGTGAGATGTGTTGAAAAACACTGGGCTGGTCACAGATTACAGGGAAGAGATGGACCACCAAGACTTGGAAAGGCCAGTGGCCTCGAATTCACAACCAGGCTCTTTAGCACAGAGACACTGGAAATGATTTAGATGCCTTTGCTTTTGGACCGAGTGAGTATGCTCAAGGTTCACATTTCTGAAAGTGAAAGAATGACCTCACTAAGGTCTTAGCAGAAGGAGGAGAATGGGCTCTGGACAGACAAAGCGAAAGGTACAACCCGTGGTCAGGAGATTGCCAAGGAAAGAAAATGCAAAAACCAGACTTGGAAATGCCCCGTCCAGTGACGATGGAAGGGATAATGTTAGGACTGTCCTCAACCCCGCCCCCCACCATCATCTCTGAGAAGCCTTGAAGACTGCCTTACCCCATCACCCTTCCTGTTCCCAGATACTCAGGAGCTTTGAAAAAGTGCCTGCGTCAGGCTGAGGAGGCCACAGCTGAACGAAGCAAGACTTTTCTGGCCCAAACATAGAACGGCATACGTGGAAAACCCGAGCCCTGCTGGAATCCTGTTACAATATGTGAAGAGACAGAGCCTCAGTTATGGGTACTCTGAGGGCAGAATTTCAGACTTTGCTCTGGCTTTTGTCAGCTTAAGACTCTTAAGGTAGTTTACACAGAGATTTGTATGTCTGAATTTTTCCCTGGCAGGTTCTCATTATAACCTAGATAACACAAACCCCAAATATTTGTGGTTGGCAACAATGAGGAATGTTCAAGTTGTCTGACATCTTCTAACCGTGCAGATCACCTCCCGGGATCAGCAGTCAGCCCTGAGACAAAGAGACACAGAAGGATGGTGGGAAATTTTTCCATGGTTTGTGCAGAGTCTGAGTTTAAACTCCTCTAACACCTTTGATCTCTCTCTCTGTCTCATCTAAGCCACACACACACACACACACACACACACACACACACCATACACCCCAAACCTTTCTGCCCTCCAACGGGTTCTCTCAGAGCTAAGAAAGGACAATGTTGCTGTCTAATCACCTAATCTCGCGTCGCTAACTAATGCCTTCCAACACTACAGAAGAGGGACAGGCCATTTCAGTTTGCTTTTTGCATTTTCTTTCCTTGGCAGTCTCCAGGCCATGGGTTATACCCTTTGCTTCCACAGCAAGCTGGTTTGAGATCTTCCTGAGTCGAGCAGAGCCACCAGACCACGTCGGTAAACAGAAGACTGTTTACATAAAAAATATAGATTTCCTTTAAGCACTTGGCTTAAGCCTTTAGTCAGTCGTATTTATGTTATTATTGTTTATGTTCCCAGAAGTCAGCAGGAGGATGGCCTTGCTGCAGCTTATGCGGTTTCATGATTCACACTTGACGAGGCAGCTATCTTGCAGGGCGGGGATGAGGCAGGGGTTGGGGGCAGAGTCAGGGAAACACAGAGAAGATTAGAACAAGCTCACTTGTGGGATCCATGGCCTTAACGTGATGGTCCAGCCAAGGGCCCGGGGATTTCTGAGTCAGTCTTTCAAATTCCCAGACATGTTTATCAGTTTTGAGTTTCAAAACGGGCCCACCCAGAATAAAGCTCTGTTTGCACCTGATGCTTCATTTTGGCTGCATTTTGGGGGATTCTCCCTGATTTCCAAGCTCCTTCCCCAGCTGTCAGCCCGACAACATGCTCAGTTCCCCCACTGTCTCCTGGGTCCTGTAAGCACCCGGCAGTGACCTGCGCGGCCAGCCTGCAGGTGACCGCTGGCTGAGTGCCTTCTCCGCACAAGAACTGCCCATCCTGCCGTGTCTCTGGACTTCGGTGTGGGGGGCGGGTGTTGAAGAAGGGGCGCCTGATCCCCAGGGCCATAGGTTTGCCAGCATGGAAACTTGGTGGGTCATCCCCGTGAGCTTTCACCCATGGCATGTCCAGCTCAGGGCCACGTTCACGAGTTCAGAGCCAGATTTCCAAGACAGGATGAACCCTAGTAAGAAAGAGGGCACACTTTCTTTTATAAGCTTTGAACAGAGTGGACAAGAACCTGCATTTTGGAGACATTCAGATCTTTTTTGTTTGCTTGATTCTTTGTTGTTTGTTTTGTTTTTAAGATCTCACTCTGCTTCTTGTTAGCCCTGTGGCTTTGGGGAAATTCTTTGTGCCTTGATTTCCTCGTCTGTAATTGAAAGGGACTCTGTACCTCATAGGCTTCTGAGAGGATTAGATGAGATGATGAGTAGAAAGCACTTGCCATAGCTAGTGGTGAATAGTAAACTCATAATGCCTAGTAGCAAGACAGAAAAAGTATTTTTATTACTAAAGGCAGCTAGCAGGAAAACAGAGAGAACAGAGAGGCTTCTGAATCAGGAGGAGAATAAGCCAGGAGGAATTTCCTGGGCCATGTTGCCCGTGGAGGCATGCGTGTGTGCGTGTGTGTGTGTGTGTGTGTGTGTGTGTTGTTTATGGCTTTCATGTGAGATGCTGGGAATATTTCAAGGAACTTCAAGTTGCCAACTCTCCTAGGAGAGGTTTGAGAACCAGAATGCTTAGGGTACATGTCCAATTATGGATGCCTTGTCCTGTCAGACCACAGAACCATCCTTTAATCAATTCTTCTGGGTCTCACATGCCCTGGACCCTTGATATTTTGACTTGGAATCTTCCTCTGATTAAACCTCTGGTCAGATGTGGCCACTAAATTTGAATTAGTGTTTGGGGGCAATGTCTATTATCAAAGTCGGCTAACTATAAACACCAGATCTCTCCTCTGGAGCTAAACCATCTGTTCCATGGTTCCTTTATTACAAATATTTGTTGGGTAACTACTAAGTACCAGGCTTCATACTTAGTGCTGAGGCTATTACGGTGAGTAACACACACACAACTTTATCATCATGGACATAGACTCTAGTAAGGGAGGCAATTATAAATGATCATAAAAAGAAATACAGGGTCTAGCTTGCTGTCAGCGCTATGCAGGAAAAGTCTTAGTTTCTATGAGAACATGTGGGAAGGTACCTCAGCATGCGGGGTGAGGGTTGTCAGGAAGGTTCCTCCGCGGGAAGGTTTGAGTTGGAAAATGAGAAGGAATTAGCAAGGCTGAATGGGCTGGAGGGAGACTGAGAGGAGCCCAAGCGTGTTCTGTTTGCCTCCTGCTGTGTAAGAAATCACCCCAAAGTGGTAGTGGCTTCTCATGGCACGGCACGATCGCCTCCCCCGGTGCTGTGGTTGGCGGGGCTCAGCTGGGCGGAAGTTTGCTCGGGTTGCACCCGGGTGTTGACTGGGACTGGACTGGACACCCAGGGCGGCCCCTCAGATAAGTGGCAACTGATGCTGGCTGTGGGTTAGGAGCTCACCTAGGCTTGTTGACTAGAGCATCTCCATGCGGTCTCTGGGCTTCCCAGAGCATGGTGTCTGGGATCAGCGGGGGAGCATCCCGTGAGAGGTATCTGAGGGGTCCAGGTAGAACCTGCAAGACTCTGTATGACCTGGCCTCAGTAATTCCAGAATGTTACTCTGTCATTCTGAGGCAGTTCAAGAGAGTTGCCAAAGCCAGCCCAAACTCAAGGACAAAAGGGAATCAGATTATACTTCCTGGTGGCAGGAAGGCATCAACATACAGGGAGGAAGGAACTCACTGGAGCCATGTTGGGAACAAGTCATCACATGTGGCTTTTGCCCCTGCTCTTTGTTCCGTCCGAAATGATCCTTCCCAAATATTCACATGATCTGCGTTGTTTATATCTCAGTTCAAAATATCTCCTCATTTGAAAACAGCTCCTCTTGAAAAAGGGCTTCACTGACCTTTGTATCCAGTCGCTTTCTCTACCATGACCCTGTTTAGTTATTTTCATAGCACTTATATGGCAAAATCATACCTTCATTGGATCATTTGCTTCTCACAGTGAGCCTTATCCTCATATGCCCATGAAGCATAAGCTCCATGAGGTCACCGTCACCAGTGTGTCCCCTACCAAAGTGCCTGACACTTTGCTCTACTAAGTGAAGGATGAGGACCCAAAGCGAAAAGAAATGGCCCATTCAGAGATCCTGAGGCAGAAAGGAAGCACGTGATCCAAGGCAGTGGATAAAGCCGCACACGTTGGCACACAGCAGCGAGCAAGTAGCCACTTGCCAAGGGGCTCAGAGCAGGTCATGCTTGTCCACATCCAGACTGATTCAGCCTTAACCCTGGCCATGATTGCTGAAGTGCAAAAAGTGTACTTACTTTCTGATTTGTAAGCACTCCCATTTGAATGTATCTGAGTGGCCAAAATTACTTATTCCATGGACACTGGGAACCCACTGAATTTGGGCTATCTCTTTCTCTTTCCAGAGATAACCAAAAGAAGAAAACAAGAGCCAGACAGCTGAGTGGCGGCCTGCCTGTGTTTTGAAGTTTTGTCCTTTTCCGGGTAGATGCCAGGACTTTGTTTCGGTTATTCCTTACAGCGTGTCTATGAGGCTCATGTTTTAAACTCCTCATGTTAGTGCAGATGGTGACCCTAAGAACCCAGGGAAGCTGCTCGAGGTGCTCCAGCCCGATCCTGGTAGAAGCTGGGTTCAAACAGAGGTCTGCTTTACGTCAGAGCCCTGCAAAGTTTTGGGTAATGGCTCAAGATGGAAGGAGAAAGAAATCAGGGAGATGAATGTCTAAACCAAACCCCAGAATGATATATTTCCCTGTGGCATTGAATTAACTTGCTGAGCCCCGTGATGAGTGGCCAGCTCTGATTATAAGGCAAGGATCTGATCCCTGCCTCGGTTATGACTGAACAACCACCAGTTAGGGATCATGGAAAGGTCCAGATGCAGGCGTGGGATGAGGGGAAGGCTGCTGGCTGCCAGAGATGGAGGCAGAGGCCATTAGAAGTGATGGCACTTCAGCCAAACCCAAACCAAAGCCACCAGAACATCATGTATACAACCAGGGCGAGGGGAGGGGAAGAGTGCTTGGGAAGCGTGTTGGCGATCCATCTGCCGTTCACAGGCATCCCTCTTGGTGAGCAGAAGTGGGTGTGTAAATCACACTGGAGGCCTTCCAGCTGGTTGTCACTTACCCTCCAGCCCCTGGGCCCTCCCTACTAAACCTGTCTGAACCATGATCATTTCCGTAACTCTGTGTGCTTGAATAGCCTCTCACTTGATATCTCAGTCCGTTCTTGAGCTATTTTTCTCTTTATTTTTGCTCCATAGAGGGAAAACTTAAATACATTTTTAAAAAAGGAGACGGCTATAAAAACTTTTCTTAAGCCAGACCATCTGTGTTGGTGGAAACTTTAGCCTTTTGTCTGGGAAAGGAAATTTCTTTTTTCTTCTTTTCTCCTGTTCTTTGGGAAATCCATGGAATGGGAAAAAAAAAAAAAACCTGCAAAGGAAAAAAAAAATTTCAAAGGAGATCTGGAAATAAGAGAAATTAAGATACCTAATGAACATTTCAACTCAAATATAAAGGGGGAAACACTGAAGAATTCGTATTGGGCTTGGAGACTCACTTCTTACCTAGGTCGTGTGTGGCTAAAGCCAAGATCAACTCCTCAGAATAAATTCTAGGTAGGTTTGGAAATTGAGAAGAAAAGAGAAAAGTGGTGGGTGGGAGGGGAGAGTGGGTTCAGCTAATGCTGCCCATCATTGAAACTGGTCTTCTTGGCCTCCGTCTTTTACTGTGATGCCCTTCGAGGTAACTGTGATCTCAGCTGAACCCCCACCTGACAGATGATACTCAGAGCCTTTAACCCCAATTCTTGCCGGCCCCAGATCCTCCTCTGACTCTTTCTTGTTCCTATCTTTGGTACTAAGGCGCACTCTGAATGAATCTACTAAGAATGGACTGCTGAGGTAACAAGAACCTCCCCACGCGTGGGACCGACAAGTCAACAGCCGACGAAAGTCCAGTGGCTGCTCTCAGCGGTGATACTTTTGAACTCAGACATGGATGGGAATTGAAGCGTCTCATTTTCTCACATCAGTTTAAAACAAGCTATGGGTGGGCTTCTCAGGTACGCTAGTGGTAAAGAACCCGCCTACCAACGCAGGAGACTTAAGAGGCACGGGTTCAATCCCCGGGTCAGGAAAATCCCCTGGAGGAGGGCATAGCAACACACTCCAGTATTCTTTCCTGGAGAATCCCATGGACAGAGGAGCCTGGCGGGTTATGGCCCACAGGGTCACAAAAAGTGGGATATGACTGAAGTAACTTGGCATGCAATTTGGCACGCACGCATGGGCAAGGTGCGGTGATATGATGCCTGTTTTATAGAAGAGAAAACAGACTCAGGACTATTAACCTGGCTAAGGCCACCCGGGTCTTAAGTGGAAATGTGATTCTAGTCAAGGCCTCTCTGACTTCAGGGAATGAGTCCGTTAGTCACTTAAAATTGACCATAATGAACATCTAGCTGGAGGGAAGATATAACTTTATTCATTCATTCATCCATTCACTGTGTACTTATTTGAGAATTGCCCGCGAGGCTCACCAGCTGACTTCCAGGCCCCAGGCTGCAGAAATAACAGAATAATGACAGAAAATAAAAATAATAAAAAAATAACAAATAATAACTTGTACCCTCATGGAACTCGTGGTCCACCTGAGTCTTTGCCACTCAAACAGTAGTCCACAGATCTTCACCCCGGAGTGCTTTTTAGAAATGTGGAGTCTCAGGCCTCGCCCAAGAGTCCACAATTAGAATGTTCATTTTAAGCCTGTCTCCAGGCCATTTGAGAATTCTAAAATTTGAGAAGATGAATAAAGCCTAAGAGTAAGGCAGCTGGAGCAGTGGAAAATGGAAAGTGGCCATCCAGCCAGTGGGCAGGCTGTGCGCAAAGCATGAGCCATCTGAACACAGTCAGGAAAAGTGGGTGATAAACCAGAGCAGGACAGGAAGAGCAGAGGGAGAAGTATTTCAAGCCGGCCCAGACAGCTTGGGTATGTGGGCATGTCTATCTCTCACTGGCTGCCAGACCTCATCCAGCCTCAGTTTCCTCAACTGTAAAATGGGGATAATAATCTGTTTCACAAAGTTGTAGCAAAGAATGAGGCAGTCTCTGTAAAGTGTGTCGTAGAGAACTTGGCATATGGAAAGTCCCTAGGTGTATTGCTTCAGTTCAGTTCAGTCGCTCAGTCGTGTCCGACTCTTTGCGACCCCATGAATTGCAGCACGCCAGGCCTCCCTATCCATCACCATCTCCCGGAGTTCACTCAGACTCACGTCCATCGAGTCCATGATGCCATCCAGCCATCTCATCCTCCGTCGTCCCCTTCTCCACCTGCCCCCAATCCCTCCCAGCATCAGAGTCTTTTCCAATGAGTCAACTCTTTGCATGAGGTGGCCAAAGTACTGGAGTTTCAGCTTTAGCATCATTCCTTCCAAAGAAATCCCAGGGTTGATCTCCTTCAGAATGGACTGGTTGGATCTCCTTGCAGTCCAAGGGACTCTCAAGAGTCTTCTCCAACACCACAGTTCAAAAGCATCAATTCTTCGGCGCTCAGCTTTCTTCACAGTCCAACTTTCACATCCATACATGACCACAGGAAAAACCATAGCCTTGACTAGGCGGACCTTAGTCGGCAAAGTAATGTCTCTGCTTTTGAATATACTATCCAGGTTGGTCATAACTTTTCTTCCAAGGAGTAAGCGTCTTTTAATTTCATGGCTGCAGTCACCATCTGCAGTGATTTTGGAGCCCCAAAAAATAAAGTCTGACACTGTTTCCACTGTTTCCCCATCTATTTCCCATGAAGTGATGGGACCGGATGCCATGATCTTCGTTTTCTGAATGTTGAGCTTTAAGCCAACTTTTTCGCTCTCCTCCTTCACTTTCATCAAGAGGCTTTTTAGCTCCTCCTCACTTTCTGCCATAAGGGTGGTGTCATCAGCATATCTGAGGTTATTGATATTTCTCCCGGCAATCTTGATTCCAGCTTGTGTTTCTTCCAGTCCAGCGTTTCTCATGATGTACTCTGCATATAAGTTAAATAAGCAGGGAGACAATATACAGCCTTGACGTACTCCTTTTCCTATTTGGAACCAGTCTGTTGTTCCATGTCCAGTTCTAACTGTTGCTTCCTGACCTGCATACAGATTTCTCAAGAGGCAGGTTAGGTGGTCTGGTATTCCCATCTCTTTCAGAATTTTCCACAGTTTATTGTGATCCACACAGTCAAAGGCTTTGGCATAGTCAATAAAGCAGAAATAGATGTTTTTCTGGAACTCTCTTGCTTTTTCCATGATCCAGCGGATGTTGGCAATTTGATCTCTGGTTCCTCTGCCTGTTCTAAAACCAGCTTGAACATCAGGGAGTTCACGGTTCACATATTGCTGAAGCCTGGCTTGGAGAATTTTGAGCATTACTTTACTAGCGTGTGAGATGAGTGCAATTGTGCGGTAGTTTGAGCATTCTTTGGCATTGCCTTTCTTTGGAATTGGAATGAAAACTGACCTTTTCCAGTCCTGTGGCCACTGCTGAGTTTTCCAAATTTGCTGGCATATTGAGTGCAGCACTTTCACAGCATCATCTTCCAGGATTTGAAACAGCTCAACTGGAATTCCATCACCTCCACTAGCTTTGTTCTTAGTGATGCTTTCTAAGGCCCACTTGACTTCACATTCCAAGATGTCTGGCTCTAGATTAGTGATCACATCCTCATGATTATCTGGGTCGTGAAGATCTTTTCTGTACAGTTCTTCTGTGTATTCTTGCCACCTCTTCTTAATATCTTCTGCTTCTGTTAGGTCCATACCATTTCTATCCTTTATCGAGCCCATCTTTGCATGAAATGTTCCCTTGGTATCTCCAATTCTCTTGAAGAGATCTCTAGTCTTTCCCATTCTGTTGTTTTCCTCTATCTCTTTGCATTGATTGCTGAAGAAGGCTTTCTTATCTCTTCTTGCTATTCTTTGGAACTCTGCATTCAGATGCTTATATCTTTTCTTTTCTCCTTTGCTTTTCGCCTCTCTTCTTTTCAGTGCTATTTGTAAGGCTTCTCCAGACAGCCATTTTGCTTTTTTGCATTTCTTTTCCATGGGGATGGTCTTGATCCCTGTCTCCTGTACAATGTCACGAACCTCATTCCATAGTTCATCAGGAACTCTGTCTATCAGATCTAGGCCCTTAAATCTATTTCTCACTTCCACTGTATAATCATAAGGGATTTGATTTAGGTCATACCTGAATGGTCTAGCGGTTTTCCCTACTTTCTTCAATTTAAGTCTGAATTTGGAAATAAGGAGTTCATGATCTGAGCCACAGTCAGCTCCTGGTCTTGTTTTTGTTGACTGTATAGAGCTTCTCCATCTTTGGCTGCAAAGAATATAATCAATCTGATTTCGGTGTTGACCATCTGGTGATGTCCATGTGTAGAGTCTTCTCTTGTGTTGCTGGAAGAGGGTGTTTGCTATGACCAGTGCATTTTCTTGGCAAAACTCTATTAGTCTTTGCCCTGCTTCATTCCGCATTCCAAGGCCAAATTTGCCTGTTACTCCAGGTGTTTCTTGACTTCCTACTTTAGCATTCCAGTCCCCTATAATGAAAAGGACATCTTTTTGGGGTGTTAGTTCTAAAAGGTCTTGTAGGTCTTCATAAAACCGTTCAACTTCAGCTTCTTCAGCATTCCTGGTTGGGGCATAGACTTGGATAACTGTGATATTGAATGGTTTGCCTTGGAAACGAACAGAGATCATCCTGTCGTTTTTGAGATTGCATCCAAGTACTGCATTTCGGACTCTTTTGTTGACCATGATGGCTACTCCATTTCTTCTGAGGTGTATTGCTTATTGTTGTCATTATTATTCCTGTAAACTGGCTGCTCTGAGGACTTCCTGGGTGGGGCACACTGCCCCCTCAAGGACCCTGCAGCCAAATAAAAGATGAAACAAGCACGTTAGCTGTACTGTTGAGACTGAAGGCAAACACCCAGGATACTTTCTAAGTCATGCTCAGAAAGGAGCCCAAGCATTACTTCCTCTTAAAATATTCCATGTATTTATTCTTACATTTTTATTAGTGTTAACAATGTCACATCTAATTACATAATTAACTATAGATAATGTATAGATAATGTTCCAGTGTCTGCCTGGAATGCAGGAGACCCGGGTTCGATCCCTGGGTCGGGAAGATCCCCTGGAGAAGGAAATGGCAACCCACTCCAGTACTCGTGCCTGGAGAATTCCATGGAGGGAGGAGCCTGGTAGGCTACAGTCCATGGGGTCGCGACTTCACTTCACTTCACTTCACTCCGATGTCAGGAGAGAAAGTAGCCGGTGTTTACTCCGCGTCTATCACACGCACACACGTGCCATGTAAAGCCCTGTGTATACTCAGTCATTCAGTCATGCCCCCCACTCAGGCTCCTCTGTCCACGGAGTTCTCCAGGCAAGAGTCCTGCAACGGGTTGCTATCTCCTACTTCAGGGGATCTTCCAACCCAGGGATCAAATCTGCATCTCTTGCACTTCCTGCATCAGCAGGCAGGTTCTTTAGCACTAGCATCGCCTGGGAAGCCCGCCTCAATTTAATTCTCTCAAATCCCTATGAATCATCTTACCTCCAACTTCACAAATTGGGAAATTGAGACTTGGCAGATAGACAGGAAATCCATCTGGTGATGTTGTCATATTGTGGAGGCTCAGGCAGGGGGCTACAGGGGCAAACACAGGAGGGGGCTGTCAAAAGCACAGCCCCTCCCCAACTTCTCTCCACCCACATCTCAGGTGCCCTTCACCTCCTGTGCACAGTTTTACCTCTGTAGTAAACCAGGTTCTAAAGATGTCCCCCCAGGGAAGGCAATGGCACCCCACCCCAGTACTCTTGCCTGGAAAATCCAATGGATGGAGTAGCCTGGTGGGCTGCAGTCCATGGGGTCGCTAACAGTCGGACAGACTGAGCGACTTCACTTTCACTTTTCTCTTTCATGCATTGGAGAAGGAAATGGCAACCCACTCCAGTATTCTTGCCTGGAGAATCCCAGGGATGGGGGAGCCTGGTGGGCTGCCGTCTATGGGGTCACACAGAGTCGGACACGACTGAAGTGACTTAGCAGCAGCAGCAAAGATGTCCCCCACAAAAGATTCTCACCCCTGATCATTTACTCAAATGCTAGTGTAGGAACTGCTGTGAAGAGGTTTTGCAGATATAATTAGAGTCCCAAGTCACCTTAACATAGGGAGATGATCCACTTGGGCCTGACCCCATCAGATGAGCCCTTTGAAAGCAGAGAGTTTTCTCTGGCTATCGGCAGAAGGGGAACCAAAAAGTTTTAAAGCACCAGGAGTACTTGACATGCTGTAACGGGCTTTGAAGATGAAAGAGGCCATGTGATGAAGACCCCGAGAGGCTTCCAGAAGCTGAGAGTGGTCCTACTAAAGGCCAGGAAGGAAGCTACCCCTTAGTCCTGCAACAGAGAAGAACTGGATTCCACCAATAAACTGAGTGAATTTGGAAGGAGACTCCTCCCCCAAACCTCAGCCCCCACGGGCTGACACCTTGACTCTCGCCTTGTGAGACGCTAAGCAGGAACTCCATTGAGCCCGCCTGGACTTCTCACCAGTGGAACGGTCAGGTACTAAGCTATCCTTTTAAGTGGCTAAATTTGGGGGAGTTTGTGACAGCCATCGCAGATGAACACAGTCTCCATCCATGAACACATCACAGTATCACACTGTTGGGTTTTCATTCCGCAGCTCTTTCGGCTGCAAAAGCAGAGGCCATTGTCTCACTTTCCTCTCAAACAAATAAATGTAATAGTGATAGAAGCATGTTTCTTGACAGAAAGACTGGGTGTGGGTATAGGTTTTTCTTCTTTTGACATCATGCTTCCCTGACTCAGAGTTCAAATTCTTCCCTTAGTAGTTGTCTGACCTTGAGTTTTTCGATCAGTCTCTCCAGGCCTCACTGTTTCATCCATAGAACTGGGATACTCATAGGGTTGTTAGGAGGATTAAGTGATATAATGCTCATAAAGCGTTTGATTCACTGCCCAGCACACAGTGATCACTGGATAAGTGTTATCTGTACTTGGATCTTTACCTGGGTGGGTTAATGAATGAGTACATCCACGAAGAAGGAGATAAGACCATTAGCATCATCACCATTAACACAGCTCTCAAGTTTTGCAATCCAGGCCGTGTTTTGTACCAGGTCAGATCAACACATATTCCCGGATCTGTAAACCTGATGGATGAGTCTCACAACAGATGCTGGAATACGAAGCCAGATCCTAAAAGAAAGATGAACAGCCCAATTGGAGACCCAGAGAGCCACAGGGCTCATCTGGGATGTCTCTGCAGGTGCTGGAACCACTAACCCTTCAGTCATCCAAACTGCTACCCCTGGGAGTAGGCTACCCACAAAGGGTCCACTGAATCACAAGACTGTCCCATTCCTTCAAACTGGTTGAGCCAGCAACTCCAGGTGGACAAAGTCAGACCTAACTCTAGCCTCGTTCCTGGCATCTATTCATTTCAAGCCTCTCCAAGGAGCCAAAGGTAGACATCTACAAACACGTTTCTGTTTTAACTGTGTATAACCCCGTGTTTTTAATTTTTCTAAAGAACAAGTAGTATGGACTAGCGTTGGTATGGCCTGTCGTTGTTGTTTTATTTTTATTTTATTTTTTTTTTATTTGGGAAAACTTATTTTTATTTTATTTTATTTATTTTTTTTTGTATTTATTTATTTTTTTACACGAACTCCCAAACATGAACCCCCCCTCCCACCTCCCACCCCACATGTCGTTGTTGTTTTAAAATCTACTGTGCTTTGTCAAAGAAACATGCATCGTAAGAGAAAGCAGTTTGTCACCGGAAGGAAAAACAAATATTTCAGGTCAACCCCCAGCCCGGCGTACAACGGTAACTGGATTTTATTAGAGCTGGGTATAAGCTGACATCCTTAAATAAGCCACGTAGGGAAAGAGGGAGGGTTTCCTCCATGCCCAGGAAATGACTAGCATCTCTCTTGCAATTTTCCCCCAGCCAGCTCTTATTTGCAGAGGCCCTCATGCAGGTACTGTTGTAGCCACGTGTTCCGGGAAACAAACTCACTCAGAAGGACGATGCAGATAGTGGAGTGCGGTTTATTACACCGGCGGCCCAAGACAGAGTCTCCTCTTAGCCAAGGACCCCGACCAGCATTTGTGAAAACCTTATATACCCTAAGTGTACGTGCCCAAACCCACCTCCCCAAATTCTCTGAAACTAGTCTGAACAAAGGAAAAGAAAGATACAATCACAGTTAACCCGTGATTCATATGCCTTAAACCCATGATTCCTATGCCTTAAGCTTAGGTAAGTTAAGAGTGGACAATTATCAATAGGCCAGTGGTCATACCCCAATAAGCAGAATAGAATTTATGATTCTATTTGGTTACACAGATAATTAGTGTATTCTTTAGGTGATGGAAAGTCTAGATACGAGCCCTGGAGCTCTTCCATCTGGGGGTGGTGTGTGTGGGGGGTCTGGTTTTCCAGTTGGTTTGTCGTTCCCGTTAATACTGGGCATATAGCTCAAAGTCCTAGTCCAGCCCAAGGTGGAGTCCTGCTTTCAGGCTGGAGCCTGTTCTCTCTGTTTCCTCCTTCAGTACCTCTTTCTACCTTTCTTCCCCCATGTCCCTATTCTCTAGTGTTGGCAAGTTAGGAAAGATCGTGGCACGCTGTGGAGGAGGAAGCTGAAATACTTGTAAATACCCGGTGGATGCAAAGATCCAATTCAGCTGAAGGGAAAAGAAAGAATGCAGGGTGCGCGTGGTCCCTGCATGGGTGTGCATTCAGCGTCTGGAGCACAGAGGAGGGGACAAAAGCAGAGGGCTGGTCAGAACAATGGACTGTCACAAATGCCACGTTATGTAACTGGGCTATTTGAATTCACAATTGTGAAGGGCACAATTGTAGGAGAAGGCCTGTCCCCCGGCCTCATGGTGGGAGGGAAGCAGGCTCCTGTGCCCCCACCCAGGTGCCTCGGGAGCCGGCTCTGACCTGCCTGTTAGGCCAGCAGCCGCCACTCAGGACAGAAGGGCAGGCCTACTCCTGACAGCTCGGAGGTGCCCGGTCACTGTGAAGTAGTGCCTTTGGATATTGGCAACAGAAAAAGGCAATGAGCCCATCATACACCTTTCCCCAGGCGGCAGTGGGCCATTTTGAATGACCTGATTCTTTCCATTCAGTGTACGCTCCTTGAGCTCAAATGGTGTTCTCTAGAGAGTGCCGTTCCATAGCAGGGTCAAGGTGTATGGACACGGATTTGCAGAAATTCATAGCATCGCAGGGAGGCCACAGAAGCTTCTTGGGAGAGCTGAGCTTTGAACACAGCTTGGCCGTGGCCAAGGTAAAGACATCCAGGTTCACTTTGAAGGCTGCTTTCTGTTCTGGTGACTCGTGTGTAGCACCTGATGAATGGGCAGAAGTCGTGAAAAGACTCCCAAGTTCTTGGCCAGTGCCCTTGTCTGCAAGCCCTGAGCTGCGGTGATGCCCAAGAAGGCCAGGGGCGCCTTTATTCCCCCTCATTCCTGACTGTCCAGCTCCTCCAGCCCTCAGACCTCGCTGGTTTACATGCTGTCTTTCCTGGGCTCTCGTAACTCCGTGTGTTTAGGTCCTGCAAGCTCTTCTCTCACCCCACCCGTCTGGTCAGCTTGCAGCCCTGCCTTCTTCACTGGAGTGCGCCCTGCATGAGGGCTGAGGCTGAGTCTTTCCACATCATCTTTTTCTCTCACGCTCAGCTTTAAGGTGGCTTTATAGGAGGTTTTTTGTTTTTTTCCTGGATTCTGAGTGGTTGTAAAGAAGATTTAGAATCGGTAAACTCACTTGCAGATACAGGCTGAGTCCTTTCTTCCTTGCACTTGTGGTTGTGTTGCTGTTGTGCATGTAAGCTGGACGTGCAGAGTGCTGGGTCTGACTCTTCAGCAATTCTACCTGTCTGGGCAGTTTGTCAGTCTGGTGGAGCTGAATTTTGGTTCCTACTGGAGAGCTTTCCAGGCAGGAAGGGGGAACAATAACTCAGAGATCCGCTCACTCCCTGGGGTCTTCAGATGGAAACAGGGATGATGCTGATGGTGCTGATGATGTTGGTGATGATGCCGATCACTTGGATGGGTGTTTCTGGGTGGTTAAGACCTGTCCACTTCTTTTCTTGCTCACATCACAGAAGATAAACAGAGGATGGGTGTGATTATTCTTTTTTCCTTCCTTGAAAAAAAACACTATTGAGGTATGATTCATGTGTAAAAAAACTGTATGTACTTAACATGTACAACTCAGCGTGTTTGGGGAAGGGTGGGCTTCCCTGGTGGCTCAGTGGGTAAAGCGTCTGCCTGCCATGTGGGGGACCTGGGTTTGATCCCCAGGTTGGGAAGATCCCCTGGAGAAAGAAATGGCAACCCACTCCAGTACTCTTGCCTGGAAAATTCCATGGATGGAGGAGCCTGGTAGGCTACACTCCATGGGATTGCAGTGTACCGTGAACCCATTACCACCATCAAAGCCAAAGATATAGCCATCACTTCCCAAAATTCCCTTCCACTTTCTTCATTAGAGTTATTGGTATGTTATTACTATTATTGTATGAATTCCTAACATATTCTACCCTCCTCAAAAATGTTGACTACAATTGAGTATTGCCAGCTACAAGCACTACGCTGCATAGCAGATCTCCAGAAATCATTGATCTGGCATAAAACTTACATAATGCCCCTCCCTCAAGCTCCTGGCAACACCAGTCTACTCTCTGCTTCTACAAGTCTGACTGTAAAAGTCACACACCTGAGGGAAGCAAACACGTGCTGGAGCAGCCCCATTCCAGGGGTCCACAGACATCTCATCACAGCCGCAACGAGTCTGTGAGCACATGCACCCTTCAGTTCACGCGCAAACGTGTGCAGGTACTTGCAGAATTGGGAGTGTTACGTACGCTTGAGTGCACGCGAGTAGGCATGTTCCAGGGTGCATGTGATTTTGTCTGTTCACAGTGGCATGTCTGCCTACATGTGCAACATGTGTGTGTGTGTCTCTCAACTTGGAAGAAGCATTAGAGTCCAAATAGGGCCATTATTAATATGATGAAAGTCTCCCCTGGTGTGGGAGCCCCACCCCTGGTTCCCCATCCTTGTCCACTCTGAATCAAGGAGATATTAGGCAGAGTCTGCCTTGGGGAGGGTGTTCATCCTCACCTCACCCCAAGCAGTGCTGCAGAGAGAGTTATAGATTTGGAGGAGGTAAACTTCCACCAGTGAAGACTCGCTTTTCAATGGGAAATTTACATTTCAATGCACCCTGTCATTTTTAATCTCAAGCACTTGGCACCATCACCTCCCAGGAGCAGACTATTTGTAGGGCGGCTTACTTCCAGCCCTGCAACACCCAGGCTGCAGGAGCCCATGGCGGACTCCAGGGCCCAGAGGTATGTATGGGTGTGAATGGAGCAGCCTGGGGATGTATGCAAATTTCACTGTCAGGGGTAACTCAAATGCAGGCCGAGGATAGTGCCAAGGGGCATTTTGTGTTGCCCAGCCATGGGCGGCGTCCCAGGAGACAGAAATCCTCCTGGTAGGAGGTCGGAGTGCTGAGTGCCTTGTTCCGTTCCATTAAAGGTGAGAATGCATTGAAGGCAGCTGACAAGGTGAAGTTGCTATTTGTCTCATAAAGACAAACAGTTGACAGCTCAGAGAGAGAAGCGGGCTTCCTCGAAGTTGCCATCACTGCTCCTGATTCAGGGCACAGAAACCTGGCTGGGCTTATTTTTCCTTTACTGTCAGAAAGTAAGCTGCTCACTCCCAGGGTTTATTTTGTTTTGTTTTATTTCATAGTATTTTATTTTATTCAGATTTTCAAGTTAGCGATCGCTGGCCACGGCCTCATGGAGCCTAGTAAATAGGTTCACGTTAGATCTTTGTTTCTGCCCCCTGTAACTGCTCATCTTGTTTGAGTCTGCATAAAATCTTCCTGCATTTTCAAAAGTCCCTATGTGAATTAAAAGCTCACAGCCTTTCTTACAGCATCAAGCAATCTGAAAGGAGTTTTCTAATGTTTGCTGTGGGTCTAGAGTGTGAAAAGCCTTTTTGTTTTACACAGAAAGACACTGAACTCAAGGTCTGGCAACATGCCCGAGGCCACTCAGTAAGTAGCCTTAGGAGAGCCAAGAACCTCCATGTGACAGGCAAAAATATCCAGTAAAAGTTTCAACTTGTAAACTTTGGCAGACCACTGGGTGATGTGAAAGGAACTGTCTCTCATGGAAGATCATTTCAGAGAGTAGAGTCAGGAACAAGACGCGAGTCTTTATAAGTCTATCAGGTAAATGTCAGGTACAGAAGACAGTAAAGGCATGGAACAGGTGCTGATTTCCGAAATTCTGAGATAGTGCGTTTTCATTATATATTTAAATCTGGAGGCATGGTGGCCAGAAGGTATGAAGAAGGGATTTTAAAAAAATTATATTTACATCGCACAGACTTAACCCAGATTTCCTTCCAGTCTTTTTTCTGCTTGTGTGAGAATAGTGATACTGGAGTTGGAGGAGGGCTGAGGTCTCAGTGGTCTGTGGGACAGTGGAATATATTCCGGTTTTAGGCACCCAGTTGGTGGTACCTGTACAGCAGCCCAGGAAACTTGTACAGCAGGATTCTTGTTTCCGTCCCTGTGTGAGTGCTGGACACCATTTTTGTTGGCTGGTTTGTTTGCCTTGCCTCTTGATTGAAAGTCCACAGGTCATAAGATGCAAACATTTGGACCTCGTGAGATGAGAGAATGCCTAGGGCTCAACAAAGTGCATGAAGAGCTCCTAGAACAGAGACTCGATGCCTTGTGTGTGCTAACCCGTTCCTCTTCCTGGCTACGGTGATGACAACATCCTCCGGACAAGCCTTCAAGGCCTCTATCGCAATTTCTCTTTTTCCACTGTCGTGACCTTGGAGGCAAGCCCACATTCTGTTACCCCACCAGGGGCTGTTCCTGAAAGGTTCAAAGGGGAGCCAATACTCAGGGAGGTGAGAATGCAGCATGGCTGACCCTGCTGGCACAGATTTTTAAAAGAAGTCCACGCTCTGAGACCCATCTCCCCCTCCCACCTGTATTCTTGCAGCTTGAAGAAAATGTCTTTAAACAAAGTGCAGTAATTATGGGCTTGGGCTCCAGAGTAAGAAATCCTGGATGTGAGTGTATACTAGCTATATGACCCTGGGCAAGTCCCCTATGTCTCAGAACCTCAGTTTGCTTGTGTGTATCATAGGACGGTTGCAAGTATCTCTTGTTGAGAGGTTTCAAGCAAACGAGCTGTGTGCAAATGAGCTATGTGATGGTTGATTGATGGCATCTATCCACTGATAAATCATTAAGCATGGTGCCTGGCACTGCATCAGTTTGATTGTGTGTGTGTGCACACTCAGTCAACCTCATAGATGGTAGCCCACCAGGCTCCTCTGTCCATGGGATTCTCCAGGCAAGAATACTGGAGTGGGTTGCCATTTTCTACTCCAGAGGATCTTCCTGACCCAAGAATTAAACTGGTGTCTTTTAGCCTCCTGCATTGCCAGGTGGGCTCTTTACCACTAGCACCACCCAGGAAGGCCATCTGTTTGATTAGAGTGCCTTTATTTTATCAGGAAGGCTGCTATCTTTGGTGATCAGGATGAGTTCTCTCGCTGGTGGTTCATAAATTGGTACATCTGAGCACGAGTGTATATGTGCAGACCTATGAACTTCCTTCACAGTTAGGTCTCTTTCTCTCTCTCTTAAATTTTTATTTTATATTGAAGTATAGTTGATTAGGGCTTCCCAAGTGGCCTGGTAAAGAATCTGCCCACCAATGCAGGAGACACAAGAAACGTGGGTTTGATCCTGGGTCAGGAGGATCCCCTGGAAAAATGTGACGATCCCCTCACATTTTTGTCCTGAAAATCTGATGCAGAAGCCAGCCTGTTAACTGCATGGAATCTCAGATTAGAGGTGATTAAAATCAGTAAGAGTAAGAGAGAAGGTGTCTCTTTGGGTGGGGATTTTAAAAGACCAACTTCCTGAGTCACATTCTCTGCAACAAAGGAACCTCCTCGTGCAGCCAAATGGACCCTCTCACATTTCTAAATGTGCTACGATGCCCCAGCCTTTCAAAATGCCATCTCCTCATGGACCCTTTCCCCCCAGAACAACTCCTACTTTTCTTTCAGGATTTCATAGTTTTTGTTTGTTTTGCGTTCATGGCTAACAGTCCTCTCTGGAATGGTTCTTTTCACAGGGTAATCTGAAGGTCGGTAGACCGGCATCTCCTGCACTAGAGGGTGTGACCAATAGGGCTGGTACCGATACATCACATTCATCTCGGTACCCTGGGGTCTAGATTCAGGAACACTGTCTGGCCTGTAGCAGGCATGCAACTTAAAGAAATGAACAAATGGTGAATCAATAGGGAGTTTGGTCCTTCTGAGTTAGGCCTAGGGATGTCACGAACCGAGGAATCCCTGTGCTAGCCCTCCAACTGTGTTACAAATGAAAACCCCAGTGCGATGCGTCTAGCAGTTTGCTCTCGCCCCCTGGTTCATTGCGTCATGGGAGAGTCACTTCAGCTTGGAGCCTGAGCTCCGGCTGACAGAGGCATGTCATCGTCTGCTCCATTAAGAGGACCCCCCCCCCATCCCCCAGTAATTACAGGGTAAATGACTTGTTAAATCCGAAGCCCTTACAGTACATCTCCCGACATGTAGTTCATATTCCTTGGGCGGGTTATCGCACTTTGGAGTGGTACATATTTTATAGAGAACGGAGAGCTCTCCAATTAATAGTAATTGTGATCGAAGCGGTAATGCTCGTCTCCAGCCTCATTCCGCAAGAGGAGACTGGAAGGCCCACCTTAATTGCCACAAAGAGCTATGTCTATCCGTGGCAGTATATAAATAATAAATTAGAGGAAGGGAAAGCGCTGCAATTCTTATGGTCTTCGAGGAGGTACAGATATTTATGTAGTGCTGATTGCTAAAAAATCCTCTCCAAGTAATTATTAGTAAAAGCGGAATGTCTACATTTGTAAGGGAATTTTAATTAAGGGGAAGGTGACTCTCATTATGGGGAAGAAGTAACATGTGGGGATTAAAATGCAGGTCCTGGATGGCAGTGCTGGGCTCTGATTGGCCCTCCCTGCTGCCACTTGGACAAAGGTAGGAAATTCAGCTCCCCTGGGTTCAATTCCCCTAGTTTTTAAATCAAGGGAAATAAAGCCGTTATAAGTGCCCGAGTTCCACTGGATAAAAAGTCCCATGGTTGAAGGCTTCTGATCTCCTGGCAGGGACTGGGCATACAGCCTTTCTTCTGAGCCTCCGTTTCTTCCTCTGTGACATGCGGATATCACCATTCGCACAGTGACTTTAGATGGAACAAATGAGACCCAGTACTGGGAGGACATGGGGCCATTTCCTGTATAACACAGGCATTAAGTAACATTGTGAGAACAGCTTCTATTGGCTCAGTTGCCTAAAGGAAATGCAATGTAAATATTTTGGCTCTCATGATTCAGAAATAAGGAGGGCATTTAATGGTTCTTGACCCCCCAAGCTGCTCACCATCTACAACAGAATGAAGTTCTCCCAATTCCTGGTCACTCTTCATTTCCCCAGTGAGTATAGTGGTTCTTAAACTTTATTTGGTTTTGGTAGGAGCTAATATTGGAGAAGGCAATGGCACCCCACTCCAGTCCTCTTGCCTGGAAACTCCCATGGATGGAGGAGCCTGGTAGGCTACAGTCAATGGGGTCGCTGAGTCAGACATGACCGAGCGACTTCACTTTCACTTTTCACTTTCATCCATTGGAGAAGGAAATAGCAACCCACTCCAGTGTTCTTGCCTGGAGAATCCCAGGGATGGTGGAGCCCAATGGGCTGCTGTCTGTGGGGTCACACAGAGTTGGACACAACTGAAGCGACTTAGCAGCAGCAGGAGCTAATATAGGCCATGCCTATAGTATAGGCCATTTTTCCTCTAGAAAAATTGCACATATTTTGCAGAATTCCAGATATCTTATGAAGCCCTGTGTTGGCCATCCACGTACCTTCAGCTGAGGACCCTTGGCCCAGAGGGCTGGGCTGTGGAGATTTACAGAGCTGAGTGCAGGAAATGGAGAAGCAAATGACCCCAGGTGAGGAGCGGGTCCCTCTTGCCCTGCAGGAAAATAGGTTAATTTCAGACTTAGTCCAGCCCCTTCTGCACACACTAAAGAGGAAGCGCATCTAGACATGCATCCTTCGCCAGATGGGCGGGGATTCTCATTCAGCCTGCGGGAAACACCATTTAGCTTTGTCTCCCAACCGTCTCAACTACCTATGGACACAGACGGTCAAGAAATAAAAACATTTAAAGGGTCTGGCCCTTAAAAGGGAGGAACAAATTCAAATGGAAGAGGTGATGTACAAGGAAATAGACAAGTTTAAATTTATCTAATATCTCTTGACTGATTCAGAGGGACAACATAATATTAATACAAAGACAACTCTGTTGTTAAAGATTGGAGTTCCCTGAAATACAATTTGCACTTAGTTAAGGGACAGGCTGGCAGAAACTGTGTGTTTCAGGCCAGATAAATACACTAGAACAGGGGTTGGAAAACTTCTTCTTAAAGGACTGGAAAGTAAGTATATACTGTTCTTTGGACCACAAAATCCCCATCACAACGATTCAGTTTTGCCATCATATCTTGACAGCAGCCACAGACAACAGGTGAATGAAGGAGTGTGGCTGTTTTCCAACAAAATTTCACTTGTGAACACTGAAAGTAGAGTTTCATGTAATTTTCATGTCACAAAATATTCTTCTTTTTATTTTTTATAACCACTTAAGAACCTTAAAGCCATTATTAGCTCATGAGTTGTACAAAAATGTGTGATGGGCTGGTTGCCTGCAGGCCATAGCATGTTGACCTCCAACACAGAAAATGAGGCTGAGTGATTTTTTAAAATCAACTGGAAATGGACAGCGGTGCAGAAATTAGGAGCAAGAAAAGAAAAGTAGAAGATAAATTCAGCTAGGTTTTTTTCTCACTGAAATTAAAAATGTGTACCACTCTATTTTAAAAATTCATTCGTTCCTTCATTCATTCACACTACCCTGAATAACTAGAAAATGAAGAGAGAAATTAACATTTGATCAATCAGTGTTAACATGTCCATAAACATGTTATTTGTGTGCCGGACCTTCCTGCAGGGTGAGCGTGATCTCAGCTTTCAAGGTAAGGTACATGATATAGAGCAGGGAAAGCTGGTCCAGTGAGCAGGGCTGCCAGCTGAGTCCAGGGATGTCTGCTTCCAAAGCCCATTCACCTACGACTTCACTGTGTGAGGGTTTTAATGATTCTTGACCTGCTTTTGGGCCCAATACTTCATATTCCGAATGCCATTTATTATCTCATTATAGTTGCGAAAGTCAGCAGTTGAGAGGGAATTTCAATCCTGCCGAGCTGGTATATGGCAGAACCAGGAGGCATCATTAAGAACCTAAACTTACCCACCAACAAACCCACCAACCTTAGAAAGTTGGTACCTTAATGACGCAGATGGTTTTTCATTGCATAGAATGTAAGTCGCCAGGCCGTACAGAGGTGAGGGGCCTTTCTGTGAAAGTGGCAGCAGCCTGCAGGCTTGGGTAGCTCCTCTTTGCCAGCAACTGTGATGAGAGCATCTCGTGCGCATGACGGCAAACATTACTTCAGTCCCGGTTTTGCAGAAAGGAGACCAAGGCACAGAGAGGCTGAGTAACTTGGGCTCTGGAATTACTTGTAGGTGCTCGTGACCTTGTTCATCATCACATCTCTCCTTTAGAATGTACTTTTCACACAGAAAGCGGTTTCCTCTGACTTGCAGTTATATTCCTAGAATTTCGAACAGTGCTGCATGTATCGATACTTCAAAAATATTTGTGAAATAACAGAATGAGGAAAGAAATGAATGAATGAGTAGATGAGTGAGTGAATTTACCCACTGTGACACAGTAAATAGGTCCCAGAGCAGTGGTGGATGAATGTCATTAAGAACCTTCAGCTCCTGCGAGGAAACGTTAATAGGTGTGTGAAGAATTACTGACCATCAGAAATGAAGAGGATGGTGATCATCTCTGGATTTATAATAAGCTCTGTGAAAACAGTACGATTTATGAAAACCCAGTATCCACTTTCATGGCCGTATCTGAGCTGCAAAGCCAAGTATTGTGCCCACGATTAGACAGAGCGGTGGTGTTTTCTAAACCACATCATGTTTTCTTAATGTGTTTTAAGCAAAGCGACTCATCTAGGAAGCACTTCATAAATATTTGCTGTTAGGATTAGTACAGGGTACAAGAGGTGGTTTGTTGGTATGGTCAAGGGGGAAGACTTAGTAAAAGTGGCTGCAGATGGTTGTGTCTGAGCTGGGCATTCAGAAAGGAGAGCAGGGAGGAAAAAGGAAGGCAGGAGCGGGGCACGGGGAAGAATCGGTGATTCGCGCCGGCGGGTGGGTATACCAATAAGCATACGGAAGCAGCCAGGGGGTGCTCTGGTTTCTGAGACGCCAGTCTATTCTTGTCGACAAGGGGGTACACCTACAGCATTTCTACTGAACTTGTGCTGGAGCCAGAGGGGCCTGCAGACCTACAGAGCAGGCTGAGGAAGTGCTCCTGGGAGATGCTCTGGTGATCACACAGGAAAGGGCAGTGATTCGGTCACACTGAGATCGGAGCCCCCGGCGGGCACTGAAGCACCACCGCAGAGGACATCCGCTGGGAGCCCTTGGGGTCCTGCCAGGCACGGGGCTTCCTGCAGGCCATCCACCCGCTCACGCGGCGGCTCACCAGCTGTGGTGTGTGGAGGGAGCCTGGGGCCCCTCCCCTAGCAGGGTTTCACCACCTCGACCAGACTTGTTGGACAGTGGTGTGCACACATGCTCCACACACACACACACACACACACACACACATACACATTCATAAGTTGCTCTACACACTCGTGCATGCTCCTGCCTACTCACACACGTATACACACTCACATACACGATAGTCCCCAGAATACTCTTACGCATGTTCATATCCTCACGCACACATAAACTCAAGTAAACATAGCCACACATGCACACATCACACACAGAAAACTCAGAGGGACACAAACACTCAGTATACACACTCTCACATGTAACTCTTCCTCGCTCACGCACCCTCATGCAGATACACAGTCACACGTATACACTTTCACATGTGCACAACCTCACAATCCACACACACACACACGACGCTCACAATAACATATACACATATGCATGCACATACACACAAAGTGCCCACACACTCGTACATAGGAATATTCACATGTGTACCTGCTCACACGCACAGAGACAGACATGCACAATCACACATGCACTTACCCGTGTACATGCTGACCCAGATGCACTCACACGTGCTTGGACACACGTTCTCCTGAACATGGTGTCAGTCTCAAGCCTCAGAATTCACTGGACAGTCCCAGAGGGAACTTGTAAGCCATGCGCCATGAACACGACCCACATGTCTCACAGGAAGATTCCTGCTCCCGTGAGTCAGTCCAACTCCACCAGGCTACCTGCCAGGTTCAGGTTGCCTCCCCTGCTAGAAAATTCTCGAAGAACCAGATTAGACAAATTCAGGGCAAAGCTAGCTAGGGCCAGGGGGAAGGGCCCTCTCTCTGCTCAATAACGTGGGCATTTGTGCAGCCGCCATTATCCACCCGCCTTTGCATCACTCAGAAATCCATACATTGTGTTTGCCTTTTGTGTCCTGTGTCCAACAAGCCTCGCTTTGTCACCGTCACAAAGGCCAAGCAGCTCTGTGTGGCAGATAAGTTTCAGGGACTTCTGGGCATGATGACTAACTGTAACGCAGTCTATATCCTCGAGACCATAGCTGATATGAGAAGACAATGGCAGAGAGGGAGCCCATTGAGATGAGAGAGTCCCCTGGTTCCCCCCTCCCGGGGGCCGAGATGGGCAACAAGGCAGCTATTGATGACGGCCACCCCAGCTCAGACCCCGGCCGAGGGGGCGTGGGTGGCATGACCACATTGCTCGGCTCGAATGCTGCTTTTGTTTGCCCGGCAGTGAAAACTGGCACGTTAGAATTAGTTCTGTTTAGATTGCTCAGAAACTCAGTGAAGAAAATTTCTGAAAAAGAGAGGGAGGCCTTCCCAGCCCCCTCCCCAGCCCCAGGCGTGAGCTCCGCAGCCACAGGACCACGAACTTGAGCTCAGCTATGACGGATGTTAGAGAGATACGGAGGAGGAAGCTGAGGGGTGTCCACCTACCTTCCTCTCACTGAAACTATCCCTTCCACCTGGCTCCTCTCTGCCCTGTCACTGGGGCACCTGCCCTCCTCTGATGACAGTGTCATCGTCTCTGCCCAAGTCTCCGACGCTTAGTTCCTGGAGGAGAGTGGTCCTTCCTCCAGAGGCAAATAGCACTTGTTTACTCACTCAACAGGCGTTCCCACATGCCTTCTGAATGCCAGGTACCCTAGGAAGAGGGCTGGGAGAGGCTGGCACAATCCTCACCCATATTCTCTCTCTCTCTCTTTCTTTTTAAAAATAATAGCCTTGATTTATTATTTTCTGATTTAAAAATGATTTCCATTTTGAAAAAAAAAATTGAGTAGCCATTAAAATGGCTTTTTCTTTCTGTCACAAAATGTCACTGAACAACTAACTTTGGCATACAGTGTTCAACCAGACATGAGCAGGAACAACCTGGACCACCAGAAATTCTGAAAGCAAATCAATATGTTGGGTGTTATTCATTCTGATGCTACTTCTGATTAAAGTGGGCCCCTGACAAAATGACCATTGCTGCTGCTGCTGCTGAGTCGCTTCAGTCGTGTCCGACTCTGTGCGACCCCACAGACGGCAGCCCACCAGGGCTGGGATGCTCCAGGCAAGAACACTGGAGTGGGTTGTCATTTCCTTCTCCAGTGCATGAAAGGGAAAGGTGAAAGTGAAGTCGCTCAGTCGTGTCCGACTCTTAGGACACTGCATACAATTTGCTGTTTTAGTTTTCTGTCCGTTGTTACTCATTAGATTCCCTCCTCTCATTCATGGTGTGGAGACTGGAATAGACCTCAGCTTCTTATGCTAGCCTACTTTTTGGCTGAAGGTCATGAAAGTTTTTATAAAAGGCAGTGGGCTTCAGAAGCTGCTACATCTATAATTTACTTACAGGAAAGCAAGTTTGTAACGGAGAAGCCTCCCCAACAAAATACCAAGACATTATCAAAACTCTACATTTATATCCATTTTAAACAAACACCTTTAACAGAACTACTAATTGTTAAGCTGTGAATTTTTTTTTTCACATTTTTAAGATCCGCTTAAATTGTCCCTCCTAAAGGATGCAATTCCCCTGCCCTGCTGGAGTGAACGTCCTGTTAGGAGAGGAAGAAGGCCCCTGCAGACAGCGGGCAGCAGGTGTTCAGAGAGAGAGTGGGCGCGGGGACCAGGTGGGAAGAAGGACAGGAATGGGCGGTCCTCACAGAGCCCCAGAGGCAGCCTAACAGATGTGACTATGAACTGGACCCCAGGGCTGAGAAGCAGCCTGTGCAGAGAAGTCTCTGGGGGGCACGTTAAGACAGCGGGTGGCAGGTGTTCAGAGAGAGAGTGGGCGCGGGGACCAGGTGGGAAGAAGGACATGAATGGGCGGTCCTCACAGAGCCCCGGAGGCAGCCTAACAGATGTGACTATGAACTGGACCCCAGGGCTGAGAAGCAGCCTGTGCAGAGAAGTCTCTGGGGGGCATGTTAGGAGGTGAGAAGGCGCTGGGCCTGGCTATGCAAGGCGTGCGGAGGAGGTGGCCGGAGGCGGGGGCAGCCTGCTGGTCTGGGGGTGGGGGGAGGAGCTGAGCTGAGGAGGTGTGGCCAACTCGGGGGAGGGGCAGACTCCCCCTCCGCGGGCTGATCCATAGCAGTCCCTAGATCGGAATCTCACTTCCTTCATCCCCTACTTCCCATCTGCGTGCCCGTGGATGAGTCGCTTAAACTCCCCGAGCTTTATTTCACTTGTTTCTAAAACGGATAAGCAATGCTTCCCTTTGGACAGCGTTGATGACGTCGTCCATAGACTAGCACAGCGGCTCGCATCTGTTCAACATGAAGCCCAGACAGTGTCATCTAATGGTCGGAACTACGAATATTATTGTTAATAGTAAATGTGGTGATGATGTTGTCTGGATCAAATACTCCTCTCAAGCCAGGCAAAATACAATCTAGAGCGGAAATCCACCGGGTTGGGGAGGCCTTTCTAAGTCCTCAGTGTTTGCCAACCTCAATGTCTAGCGCAGGGAGTAAGGAGATGTCAAAAGATTAAGGGAGGTCACAGACTAATGAGAGAAGTAGGTTACAATGTCCAAAAAAAATTCAATAAAATGTGTTACCAGATGCTGGGGAACGCTGAGGGAGGCACCGAGCCAGTCGGAAAGGGAACAGACTAGCTTGGATGAGAGGCTTGGATGGCATCACTGACTCAATGGGCATGAGTCTGTGCAAGCTCCGGGAGAGGGTGACGGGGAAGCCTGGTGTGCTGCAGTCCAGGTGATTGCAAAGACACGACTGAGTGACTAGACGTCGGCAGTGCTCACTGGAGCAGGTGACAGGTGCCAGAGCAGAAATGTCTAGTGGGAACGAATCTGGCCGAGAAGAGGGGAAACCAGGTGGGCTCCAGGCCCTGCGCGTCCAAAGGGAGGAAGACTCAGCTGCCCTTGGCGTTCCCGTGAGCTCCCTGGCAGAACGGTCAGCTAGAATATAAAGCGTGGAGATAGAGGAGATGAGGGCACGAGGCGGGCCTGGGGGTAACCGGGAAGCCCCCCTGCAAAGCCAGAAGGCAGAGGAGAGAGGCTCTGAAGGCAGTGTCAGTCACCCTCGCCCAGCCCGGAGTTTGGTTATAACCTAATAAACTTCCCTCTTTGCTTAAGCTATTGTAGCCCTCCAGGCTCCTCCGTCGGGGAAGGCAATGGCACCCCACCCCAGTACTCTAGCCTGGAAAATCCAATGGACGGAGTAGCCTGGTGGGCTGCAGTCCATGGGGTCGCTAACAGTCGGACAGACTGAGCGACTTCACTTTCACTTTTCTCTTTCATGCATTGGAGAAGGAAATGGCAACCCACTCCAGTGTTCTTGCCTGGAGAATCCCAGGGACGGGGGAGCCTGGTGGGCTGCCGTCTATGGGGTCACACAGAGTCGGACACGACTGAA